>WBMV01004349.1:41534-95470 GCA_013396655.1 Campylorhamphus procurvoides | reverse complement strand
CGGGGGAGACCCGCGACAGCCCCACGACCGAGGGGTGTCCCCAGGGCTGGGGGGCACCTGCAACATCCCCGCGACAGCCCCACGACATCCCCGCGACAGCCCCACGACCGAGTGGTGTCCCCAGGGCCGTGTTGGGGCCGGGCAGGGGGAGCGTGGGGGGTCCCCTCGGTGGGCGCCCCGCAGCCCGGAGAGGGGCCGTGTCGCGGCGATGTCGCGGCCGCCGACAGGGCTTGCGGTGCCGGGCGTGTCGGCGATGGATGGGGCGGTGGGGCCGCTCCGCCCGGTGGGCTCTCCCCCGCTAAGGTGCCCGAGGGCACGGCCAGCAGCGCCCTCCGAGGGGTCTCGCTCCTTGGAACGGGGAAAAGAGTGTGGAAATCGCGCCCGCCGCATCCGCCTCTGTCCCGACCCGCTGCACGGACCAGGGCTGGGCTCTGCACGGTGCCTCTGCTGCTTCTCTATCCCTTGTCCTCCAGTGGAGCGTTTTGCTCGCTGACCAGTCCTGCTGCTTTTCGGTATCAAACGTGGTAGATCCTAGAAAATATATTTGCAGCTTGATTTTGCCGGGGTTTAAGAAGCTGTCCTGGAGGAGCTTTGCTTACGGTGTCCTTTGCCCAGACAGGTGGACAGGACCGTTCTCCCACGCTGCAGTGCAAGTGTCACGGAAATCATCCCGTGACTATTTGGGGGCATTGGTGCAGCTTTTTAGCTGCTCCTACAGCTGTGCCGAGGGGTAGGTCCGTCCCTGTCGCTGCTACATCCACGCTAGCTCTTTGCTGCTGGGGAAAAAAATGGGGAGAAATAAACTTTTCAGCTGCATTATGTAACACCTTCTTTGTGTCAGACAAAATTGCATTAGAATAACCCGGCGTCATGTGTAGGACGCCATCCGTGTTGCTGAGAGATCTCAGTCACCTCTCTGTGTAACTCAGCATTACGGCATCTCTGCCGTGCTGGGAGGAAAGAGAAGTCTTATGGCTCGAAGTGAAGAGATCCAGAGCTGTCTGTATATTGCCATCTGTTTGAGTTGTAGAGAAATCCATCCTTCGAAGTCTGGAGTGGCTTTAGAGAAAGCTCCCCGTGCAAAGCTGCAACTTTTCCCCATGTTTTGGTGCACCCTTCCATAACCAGTATTGGAAATGTGAGTGCTTTCAATGGCATTCAGGGGTTTGGAAGTGGGATTCTTTTTGATGAGGTCAGCCAGGTGGATGTACGGAAATGACACATAAAGCACCGTAACTGCTGTGGTGGGGTTCTGGGAGTGGGATTAGACAGTCACACAAACAACATACTCGATAATTGGTAAGATTTCAAGTGGTTGTGGGGGTGTTTGGGAGCGACTAATGTGTTTTGAACGTAATGACTTGTTAGCCCACACCAAGGTGGGCAGATGCCACTCGGGTGGTATCAATTGTGTGGAGTCTGGGAGGTGCCTCTAGGGTTCTGGTTTGCTACACACCTGCTGTAACCACTGACAAGCTGCAGGTACAGTTATGTGGGTGCTTTGGAGAGTCTCCTGGTGGTGCGAATGGAGGTGGTTTGACCAGAAAAGTTAGCTGGATTCGGGCTGGGGAACATAAAGTCCTTGAGCGTCTGGTCTCGTAGACCGTGGCACAGGACAGGTGTTTTTATGTGTCTCCCTGTTGATGCCCTGTGCTTTTCAGAAATGTCTAATCCAGAAAGCCTTTGGGGAGGGCATAGAACATGCTGAGGGCTCCCTGCAGTGCCCCTTTGCATGGGGAAGGTGCTGTCCATGTGCCTCCATCCTGCCCCTCCATGCACAGCTTGGCCCCTGCCTCCTCTGGGCTCTGCCACCCTGAGGGTTTCTACAGTGGTGATGACCCACCTGCTCCACGGTTTTCTCTGGGTTTCCTGGAGCACATCACACACAGCTCCTCTGCTCTGCTAGAGGTCCTCCTCCATGCATCCCCCATGGGATAAATGGGCCAAACTTGTCCTTGTCTACAGCAAGGACTCTGCAGGACACTAAATGAGGCTACAGAGACTGTTCTGTCCATCCCACAAGGGCTGGGGACTTGGGTCACCTGTGTGGTACCACTGCTGCAATGATCAGGTGCCCTGTGGCTGTAGGCAGCTGTAGAATTCTCTTCCTCTGCTGCAGAGATACCCTGGGATTGTTCCTCTGTGTCTCCTGAGCTCTGCCCTGTTCATATTTCTCATGACTTTTTCGTTGGAGAGAAAAATTACCTCCTGAAATGTGCTGCAAGTCCAAGTGGCCACTGATGTACATTTATTCTGAATGGATGGAGCGTGTGTGCACGCCTGACTCCGACTGAGCAAGGAGCATGGGCTGAGTAATGGGATCTGAGCAGAAGGTGCAAGCTCCCTAGATTCTTAAATTAAAACCTCTGCAGAGCCTCTCAGGGGACCCTCCTGTCTCAGGAGGGTTAATTAAGCTCCACAAATCTTGTAGCGTGCTAGATCTTTTAAACAGCTCCTTACAAAGCAGCACCAGGGTTGCTGTGTGCCAGCACCGTGGGGAGCATCCACAGTGCTGCTGACCCAGGTCTCTGTAGCCTGTTCTGCTGAGGGACTTGCAGCGACACCCGGGCTGTGGCTGTGCCTGGTGCTGCTGCTCTGCTCTGCTCTGAACTGCTCGCTTGGGAGATGTCCCAGCCCATTTCCTCCCTGTGTGTGTGTTTATTGCCCTGCAGCTCGTGGGCCCCAAGTGCTGAAGGCAGGGATGACGCAGGTGTCCTTGAGCCGTGCCCTTGGTGCTGCCCCTTCGCTGACGGCACCCAGGCTGCTGCGCTCGGGGCTCGTGCAGGTTCTCTCCAGGGCCTGGGGGTGTCTGACCCACGCTCCATGGCTTCCTCAGCACCCTTTGGAGGATGCACACGAACCAAAGCCCTTAGAAATGGGCTCTCTTTGCCCTTGCTGCTTTGACACCTGCAGAAAAATACTGGCATCCCAAATGAGTCAGTAAAGCAAGTCTTTTCCTACAGCTCTGCTGTGTATTGTGCTGCTCTTTGGGAGAGCATGACATTGCGAGCAAACAGACATGAGACTCTTGCTGGGTGTTCCAGAACCATCTCTCCTTGCTGTAGTTAGCTCAGGAAACACTTGGTGTTCAGAGTGGGGTTCATCTTCCCCAATTTCAAAACCTTGGCATCTAATCCAAGATACCCCACAGAGAGACAAGAATTTGGTCTCATTCCCTCTCTATTGACTAGACCGGGTTGGAGAGTGGCTTTGAACATGCCACAAAGCATTAGTTGTTGTGAAAGGGTAAATCTTGCACTGACAAAATCCAGAGGTACGTGAATATATTCCTTATCCCTGGCTTCCTGCTGCGTGAGAGAGGCTTAATTTGGAGGGTTCTTCATAGAGTCTAGACTGGTTTTTTTCTGCTTGTGAATGTTCTGGTAAGTGGCATGAACTCTCTCCTGCTTTGATTGCTTTTTTCTTTCAACTTCTTCCTACTCTTCCTCTCTCCTCCTGTCCAAACTTACGACTAAATTACTCCAAGATTGTGGGGCCCTTGACTTTATGATCCATTGCTGACATCCCATTTTCCTTTGTCAAGAGTGAGAGTTTTAAAATTAAAATTTTCCAGCTACCAACTCTCTACACAGGTATTTCAGAAAACTAGTTTTCATCAGGGTATTGTTACTATTAGGCTTAAACAACGTAGGTGTCAGCAGTCTTTAATGACTGAGCTGTTAACTGTGGATATGCTGGAGGTGTTCCCTTCTCCACTTGGTGACAAGAGCAGGATTGCTGCTGTAGGAGGACGTAGGTCCTGATGATGCAGGAGGTCTCTTGTCTCCTGTTTGCCTGAGATGCAGCACTGTCAGGTGCTGTCACAACAGATTCCTGCTGCAGCTCCTCTGGGCATTACTTCTGAAGGAGCACAAGAAGGTGGTGGGTGTTCTTTATTTTTTCCATGTAATACGTCTGAATAGTCCAGGTTTTGCTTAGCTTGCTGCTCTGCTCGAAATGGAGTTATCTGAGGTCTTTCCTGTCTCTCTGGGTGTTTCAATCCACATTTCTTCACTCAGTTCAGTGTCAGTTTGGTGGATTGCATAAATTTATGTGCACCAGTTTCTCATAGCTGCTAGTGTGCCTCAAGGCCCCTTTTATCCAGCTGATTATTTCAGAGACATGAAGGCTATTCCATGCTTATCACATTGCAATTGAGATCTTATTTGGTGACTTTGCTCCTTCTAGCAAATCTCTTGTCTAGACTGTCTCGCTTTTCCACAGTTCTCTTCCAGACCTGAGTCCAGCTCTGACATCTGATGCACAGTGAGTACTGAAAAATGCCCCCAGAAGGGCAGCTGCATTTGCTGCCTGTGCTGTGCTGCCCCATCCCACTCTCCTCACTCCTGAAGCCGTTCTGCTGGAATGCTGGAGGAGATGCTGGTGGTTTCTGAGGCTGTGGCAGGCTGGTCTGTGCTGGTTAGACCGAGCGTGCTAAAGCTGTGGTCCCTGGTCGATGCCCATCTGTTAAATCGAGCTGTGCTGACTGTGTGACATGCAGGTCTGACCTGCCACTAAAATGAAAACCTCTCTCCAGATGAGTCAGGGCTAAACTTGTCGTGTCATCAGCTGATCACCTCTCAGTACTACCTGCTCATTTGTATGCAGCTTTTGCAGTGTCAGGCACTCAGGGTTATAGCTCACCAGCCTGCACAGCTGTAAGGCGCCTTGTACCTCCTCTCACTGACGTAAAACAAGTTTTCTATTTCAGCCCTTGCCAGTTAAATTATCCCAAGTTGTCTTTGCTTAGAGCCCAGATGAAGGATTTTGTGTCCAGTGCCATCTGATGGTATGGTGGGACTTGAACTCCATTGCTGGTGATAGTGGAGGCAGAAGTGAGCTGAGAGAGAAGCCTGATTGTGTGACTTGTGTTAATACAGGGTTTAGATTAAAGGGATAGAAAAGAATGGGATGAGTAGAGCAGCTACCATCTGTTTGAGTTTTGCTCTGGCTTAATTTCGATCAAGCCAGTGGGTAGCCGAGGAGAGGGGGGAATAGGCAGGTGCTGGTAAACTGGGGTGACTGTGAGCACAGTGAGGGCAGAGAAGGAACACAAAAGGCTTGGCAAGGGGAAAATAGGCATAAGGAGCCATCAGCATGGCCATCAGAGTCCCCTTGGCAAAGGGCACGTGGAGACATCAGTGGGAGACCGGCTGAGGCACAGCCAAGGAGGAGCCGATGGCACTCAGAAAGCAGGAATGTGTGGAAGAGAACCACTGAGATAATAGGCCAAATAATTAGTCTGAAGTTTGCAGGGTAATTGGCTGGAAACCCCCTGTTGTACATTGTGCTGTGCAGGCGTCACCGCTGTGTTTGCTGTCAGTGGAGAGCTGTGACCATGTGCTTGTTTGCTCTTGGCTTGGCCTGTGGGGTCTGAGAGCTGCGGGCCTGGAAAGGCTGTGGCAGAACTGCAGGTTCAGTCTGGGCAGGGCAGCAAGGCTTTGGAGCAGCCCTGTGCTCCTCGACCGTGCTTCTGACCTGCACGAGAGGTCTGGCTGTTGCCTGTTCCCTGGGAGCTCAGGCAGTTGGGATTGCACCCTCCCACCTCATGTGCTTGGGGGAACAGCACAGTGAGGTGAGACACTGTGGCACCTTTCTGCTTGGGCTCCTGCTCTGAGTGACACTGTTTTCTCCAGGGAACAAGGTGGGCTGGACAGTGGCAGTGCTTCTCTCTGACTCTGTGTTACCCAGTATTCAGTCTGGGTCTTGGGCAGTTTTTTGAGCCTGTGGTTTGCAAGCTAAGGGTGAAGCGTTGGATCAGGTTTTCAGACAGACAAATCAGCTGCAGGCATTGGCAGAGAGATGAATGGAAAGAATGATAGATGAACTTGGAGCTCTTGGAGCTTTTGAACTTACAGACCACATTTAATCATCATGTTTCACCATTTTTGTGTCAATTGCTGTGTTCTCTCACTGATAAATTACTACCTGAGAACTTGCTCATGGTTGTTTTATCTACACAAAAAAACTGCTGATGCAAAAGAGAAGCTTCAAAGTCTTTCCAAGGATGTTTGTGAATGGTGTTGGTGATGCCTTGCAAGGACTGGCATTTCCATGGGAAGCTTTGGAGTCCCAGAACTCTTGGTGGAAGAGATCTTGGAAGTCTCGAGCCCAGCCATCTGCTCAAAGCCGAGCTGTTGCTGGTGCTGTGCAAGATCAGCCGTGGCTTTGGCTGAGCTTTGTCCACCTTGGAGTGCAGGAGTAGCTCAGGAATGCTCTTGCAGCTACATAGCCTGATGTTAGAATCATAGAGTCATGTATGTTGGAAACCACCTCTAAGATAAACGAGTCCAACTGCAAACCAAACACTGCCACGTCCACCACTACCCCATGTCCTCATGTGCCACATCTTACATGGCTTTTAAATCCCTCCAGGGATGGTGAATCCACCACTTCCCTGAAGTAGCCACACTCCAGCTCCCAGCTTTGCATTTGTGTGTCATCCTGGGACCAAGTCCTGCTTGTCCTACTTTTTGCCCGGGCAGAAGGCAAAATCCATGAGATGCTTGTCCTTGTGGATGGGTGAACCACGATGGGCACCCCTTTCTTCTTGGCAGTGGGGATTGCAAGCTGATTGTGCCGCTCCCCATGTGACAGAGTCTGTGTGTGACCATCTCTGGGGTGCTTAGGCACTGAGGGAGGCAGTTTGGGCAAGTGCCACCCCAGACAAGTGTCTGAAAGCACAGCCTGGGACTAGAGAGGTCAGGATCAGGGCACAGGGAAAAGCTCGGCACTGGATGTGCTGCACAGACACAGAAGCTTAAAACCTTACTCCTTGCACAGCTCCAGCTGTGCTACTCTAAAGCATTTTGCATTTGGCTGTGCTGAAACGTGGTCCCAGGGAGATTAAATTACTCTTTCTTCATTGTTCATATCGATCCTGTGTTGCTGGCTGGGGATGACAAATGGACTTCCCGCTCCTTCCAGCCTGAGTCGCTCGGGGAGGTGCTTTGTAGCTTTGTTAATCTTTTGCCCTTCGGGAGGAGGTGCATAAAAGCAGTGGCTTCACAAGCTAGGGTTTGCTGCTGCATCGGGTAGCAAAGCAGAAGGTTGTTTTGGAGGTCAGAGCCATTTTCCACTTAGATATTTAATGGCTGTTAGGAGCTTTTTTCAGCAGCTTGAACTGGAGAGGGATGTTGAGGTTGAACACCTCTGAAGGAGGAGGACAGTGGGTGTGATGCCTTGGTATGGAGAGTCTTCCCTGTTGCAGCAAGTCTTGTCTCCTTCCTGATGCCTAAACTCCTGGAAGGTAGGCACCCAGAGAAAACATTAATGGAGAAAGATAGACAATAACTTTATTGGGAGTTCGGAGACGCTGGGCCTCCGCTGGGCCTGCAAAACACGCGTTGTTTCAACAAGGATCTCTGAATCCAAAAATCCTCGAAGAACTCCACCCTCAGAAAGGTTACAGTTTTTATACTCTTCCAAACAATTAACATATTAGATATCTATAACCAGTCATCATTTCTAATTCTCTCAGTGGTCCACCCATCAGGGTCCTAGGCTATGCCCCCTGGACCACCTCCAGTGGTTTCTGGGCTCTTCTGTTGTTTTGACTTCAAGTTATCTCGCAGGTGTCTCTGAAAAACATCATGACCTTCAGAAAGCCTGAGAATATGTGAGAAAATCACTTAAGTAACTTCTAACACCACTTAATATGTGAGCAAGAAAACCTATACTTCTAAAACTCTAAAAATCTACAAAATACACACCAAACCTTTAGGCATCATTCCCAAGAGATGCTGATGTGCTTGTGGGCTGAGTGCTGGGCTCTGGGTCTGCTGGCTTGGCTTGGCTTCCCAAGGACGTGGGTGGCTGTGTCACCTCCCTCTTTGTGAGGCCCATTGGCAACCCAGCCTGACTGTGAGGCTGCAGACCTTGGAGAGGTTGTTCTACAAACCTGGGGAAAATGGATGGCTGGGAAATTAGAGTTGGCTCTCTTGAGTCACAGGTCTGTTGGGTCCAGGAAAACAAGCAGAGCAGTAGGACCTTACAAAAGTCCTGGCAGTTGGAGTCTGGAGATAACTGTATTCCAGGGAATGCATGCCTTGACCAAGGATTCCTTTCCTGTGTGGGTTGCAAGCAGAGAGCTTTTGCCTGGTTGGAATATTCATAGGTTTGCTCTCTTATGTAGGCCTTGATGTGTGATAAGGGTTGAGTTCCTCCTGCTTGGTTGGTTCTTAATATGTTCCAGTAAAATCTCAGTCATCCACAGGACCTAAATTCATCAGTGAACCAGGAATTGGGTTGGGCTTTTTTGGGGTGGGGGATTGTGGATGTCTCTCAAATAAGCTTCTCCAGTAATCCAAACACTGATATAGTTGATGCTTGAGAACTTGGTGTTAAGTTGGGCAAAATGGGCTTTAACATTCACATCTAAGCTGTGCCTGCTCACAGATGGGAGCACTCGGGGTCCAAGTAGGAGATGGGAGAGGTGGGTGGCACTGGGGTGGGGACACCTCCTTCCCTGGGTGCCAGGAGGGGGTTGGAGGCAGTGAGTCTGTTCTTAACGTGTGTCAGAGAAACAAGGCCAGGTTTAATGCAGGTACATTTCAATTTTATTTTTCAGTTTTAACCGAGAAGGTAAAGACTAATAGAGTGCTGGACTTCTGTTCCCCCTTTGGGCAGGGGAATGCTGGGGGGGTGTGTGACCAGGAAGCCCTCACTGCTGTGGCAGTGTGTTTGCACTGGTGTCACCTTGGCTGAGGGAAGGGCAGCTGCAGGAACACAGCTGTGTGTTGGTACTGAACTGTTCTTCTTGCTTTGCCCTTTAACCACTGCCCATCTCTGTTTCTCTCCTTGGCTGTGGCACTCGGATGTGCAGAGCGGCGAGGGCTTTTGGAGAATATCTTTCACAAAACCATCCTGAAGGCAGAAATGGCTCAGGTAAGAGAACTGATGTGCCTTCTTTGTGTCCATGTGTGCATGCATCTATTGCTCAGTAGCCTTAAAATGAAAGTGCATTTATTTATCATAAAGGGTTAGTGTGAGATCTCAGCTGGAGGAGTCTCCTGGAGGAGAAAAGGCAGTCTGGGGACTCGGGTGGGCCGTGGGGACAAGTTCACTTTTAGTGGACAAGTGCCCTGTGGGAAATTCACCCCTGGAGCTGATGTCCTTGGGAGAAGTTTGAAGTGGGAAGTGACAGCATTGCACAAGGCATCTGCACTGGTTTGTCACTCCTAGGTCTTGCTTTCACTGGGGAATAAAAAAAGGTGAGTTATAATGTGTTCACTGACATGCTTAGTGTACATGCAGCAATCTGTCCTTGCTGGCAAAGGTAACATCTGGATTTATTTCCAGGGTTTGCTTCAACAGAGGTTAAACTGAGATTGACCTTGTCTAGTTGAGGGCACCAGCACTTGCTAGTTAATGTGTCAGTATTTCAGATGCAGATGTTGTCCCCATCAGCTTGTGATGAGTCCTCCTTGATGGACAAGAGAGCACAAGAGAAACTCACTTGACTTCTCACAGGCCTGTGTCTTATCTATGAGGAAACACAATGTTTTGCAGACAATAAATTCGCTACAAAACCTGTAGAAAATCTTGTGGAATCCACAGAAAATCCTGTGTGAATAAGTAGCAGATTTTGCTCTCTGCTGTTGAACTCTTTTGCAGCGGATAAAATTATTAAATAGAAGATAATGTAGAGTGATGTTATCATTCTAGGTAAATTCTGTGTGTGTTTAAACCTCTTGCTAAAAGAGCAAGCCCAGTCACACTAGTCTTTGGAAGCCTGCTGAATGGATCCCTGCCTTTTTTCTTGGATCTATTCTAATGACCTTCAAGTTTGTCCTTTGCTGAATTGTGCTAACATTGTGAAAGGAAGGGCTCTAAAACAGTGTACTGCCATTTTCTTGGATTTTTTCAGGCGTGAGGAACTCCAGTGACACATTTCATGTACAATATTTGGTGTAAGAACAGACCATGGCGGTAGGAAGGGCAGGGTGGAGAAGGGCTGGGGTTTAGTGCAGCTGAGATGAAGTGTCTGTGAGGCAGAGGAGGAAGGGAGGGTTGGACAGGCTGTGGAGAGACAGGTTGGCAGGAGCTTCCCAAGATGGCAAACCATCCTTCCACGATTTTGCAGCTGCCTCTGTCTTTGCTGGTCCTGTTGCAGCCCCCAGTCCCAGTTTCCTACAGGGAGAAGTGTTGGCTTTGTAGTGCCCTCCCAGCACCTGTGGGGTCATGTTGAGGCCAGGCAGAGAATCTCTGATGGAGACAAGGGCAGATTGCAGATCTGGTCAGATCCAAGGAGCAGGAGCCTCTCTGACATGCACTTACAGAGCTGTTGTTTGCTCAGCCTTAGGGGTGCTCCTGGTTGCTTGTTCCTTTCTGACTGTGGGTAAGGAGAACATGGAAATGGAGCTGCTGGGACTCCTGGATAACATGTCAGGCTCCCCAGAGCAGCTCTCCAACCCTCTCTGTGTTTGTAACACAACTGTAAGCTCTGCAGGGAAGTCTTTTCACCCCTTGGTGTATCAAGCTTGAGATCATTTGTGAATCCAAGTGAATTTACTTGCCACAGACAACAATCAAGCTGTGAGAGGTACACATGGGCATACCACAATACTTATGGGATCCTGAAGTATTCACATGGAAATACAAAAAATTCCCTAGAAATTACTCTGAATTCTAAAGAAGAGGAGGGGAAAAAAAGAATCGTCATTTTTAAGTCATCTCTTGAAACTCTGCAGTGTATAATTTAACATGGTCTGTAACACTTCTTTATAAATAACCATGGTAGGAAGGTTGCTATCCTATAAAAAAAATGTTGAGAGTAGAAAATTTGGCTGCCTTTTATTCATCCCAGTAGTCCAGTCACAGGGAAGTCATGTCTTTCCTTGCTGCAGAAATTCTGGATCAGGGTGACTTGTGCAGTTTCTGAAGGGTTCACCTCTGGCTTGGCAGAGGGCTGGAGCTGTAGGATTAGCTGTCCTCCAGTGACTCCAGTGAAACAGAGGAACAGCCTCTTCTGCGTAAGCTGAAGATGTAGCACATATCTAGAGGTACCTGAATCTGCTCCAGCTGCTCAGCTGGGCTGCAGAGAGCAGAACAGAGGCACTGTGAGCAGGCAGAGGGGCAGTGGTAGGGCTCTACAAGCCCACCAGGATCATGGGGTTGAATTCGCCCTTGCATGTGGTGGTGGTTTAGGTCCAAAAAGCTCAGTGCTTTGAAGAATCGAGCCCTCAGTGCCTGTATGTGTCTGGGCTCTGACCAGGAGGGTCTGTGTCTGGTGGAACAGGTTTGTGCTGTCATAACTCACATGTGCTCCCTGCACTGGCAGCAGACTCGGCTGGGGTGAAGGCTCTGCCCTAAATGTGACTGGAAGGAGGCAGGCCTTGATGCAGTCATGGTTTAAGAAAGGATTAAAGTCACTGATGAGTGCAGTGAGGGAAAAGGATTGTGGATTTTGAGGAGCAGGAAGGTGGTAGAGCCATCAGTGGGACAGTGGAGAAGGAAAGGGCAGGATCCTCCACTTCTGTGGATGCAGGAGCTTGAACCCTCCTCTCTCCCTGCAGAGGACAATCCCCATGCAGGAAATGAGGTGGGTGTGAGTCTTTGGGCTGCTTTCCCTGCTAATTGAGCTCCTGAGCAGAAGGGTGAGGCTCTGATGGCCCCCAGCAGCCCCAGGAATTCACCTGGGGGGAGATGCCAAGTGTGCAGACACTGCTCCAACTTGGTCCACTCCTGCTGCACTTTGTTCTGTGAGCATTGTCCATTTTGGTTTGACTTGTTTCATCTCTAGAGTCCCTTGACTCCAAGGAAGAGAAATGATGTAATGGCTTTTGTATCCCTCACAACATTCTACAACTGATCAAGGAGCTTGTCCTTTGCATGGTAACTTTTACACCCCAGAGTCTGTTTCTGGTGGCTCCTCTGGAGAGCCTGTGTGGCAGAGTGTCTTGGAGAAACTGGGGAGTGGTAATGAAGACCTGCAGAGGGATGGTACACCAGCAGGACAGCCCAGCTGCCACGGCCAGGCATTTTAAGGAGGGCTGAGTTACGTGCCTGGCTTTGTGCACCTTCTGTTTTCAATCAAATCCTGGTCTTTTGGTGCTCTGTGTGCTGTGCTGGGGCCGTGGGTGTGGGATGGAACAGCAGCAGGAGGCAGAGAGGTCTACAGGTACCCTGGGGTTATGTGGTGTGAGAACAGTTTGTTGTTGGTTCCAACCTGTGATTCTTCCTGATGTGACTCCCAGGAACTTCACAGCTCAGAGATGTTGTGTGACTATTCCCATGCAACTCCTCCATGTCTTATCCTGGAGGAGTTTTTTCCACGAGACTGGGGAGGTACATTTACCTCTCCTCTTGCTCAGAGGCTACAGAAGTGATGATGGCAATGCAGTTTTCTTCCCTTTGTTTCCCTTTTGGAATGGGGCAGTTGCCTGGTGATGGGGGATGAGTTGCTGGCAGAGGATGGAGGAATTGTCCCTTTGGAATCACTCAGATTTTTTCCCCTGATCTTTAAGATATTCTGAGGAATTAGAAAGAAAGGGAGTGTTGGACTCTGCTGCAGGTGACAGGACATGGGTCTGTTGAGGAAGCTGGTGCTGAGGAGGTGATGCATCTCCTGCTCTCTTCCTGCTTCTGTTCATTGCTGGCTTATTCATGCAGGCTGGAGGTCTGGGAAGGTTCCCACCAAGAGCACTCTCCTGTGCCCAGTGTTCATTCTGACTGCAAGGCTGTTGGCAGAGTCCTTGCTGCCTTTTGTGGCCTTCTGGTACCTTGCAAAGACTTCCCATCTTGTCTGGGGCATGGTTTTAGTGTAGGAGTGGGCATCCCTTGGGACAGACCTAGAAGAAAGATGGAGAAAAGGGTTGAAGTGTTGTGGAAGGAAAATGTTAAAAGGCTGCAGAGAACACAGCATAGAAGAAATAATCTCTTGAGTATCACTGGAGCTCATGGAATTTTGGGCAGAGTCCCTTTCTCCCAGGTGTCAGAGGCCCCACACTGAGATAATTCTTCAGATTCTGTTATTTCCATGTACTGGAACTGTGAGAGGAAAAGGTACCCAGGGCAGTGACATTAAAAAGAACAGCAAACAGAGCCTTTGAGAAGCTCCCTCCTGCCTGGGGAAGCAGTGATGCATCCCGGTGAGCTGGGAGTCAGACACAGTGATCCTCCTTGAGGAAAGGGAGGGGGCTGTGTGGGTTGTTTTCCTGTTTTTTGGGTTTTTTTCTGTCAGGCAGTTTCTATTTTGCTCAGTGGGGTTACTGGGAGGGCAGCTGCTGATGCTGGAGTGCAGGGCTGTGGGATGCAGCACTGGGCTGCCTGCTGGGACTGGCTGCTCCGGGCAGGCTGCGTGGGAAAGGCTCTGGAAGCGAGAGAGAGGGAGAGATCCCAGCAGATACAAGGGGTGCTTGGTACTGCAGAGGTGATGGGCCTTGGCCAGAGCTGTCTGGGAGGTCTTGAATCAAATTGGCTGTGGCTCCTACTTAACCAGCATGGTTTGCACGAGTACAAACCAAAGGGGTGGTTACCTGAAACCGGAAAAAGCTTCCTTTTAAGCTCAAAAAAAAGTCATCTCCCTGTCTTCGGTTTGTTTTTGCATGATGTTTCAGTCATCAGTGGTTTTTTTAAGAAGAGGGCACTTGTGAACTTCTCCAAGCAAAATGGGGACATGTGGCAGGAGCAGAACGTGCTTATACCTGTCCCAGGTGCAAAGCCTGCACCTGCTTGACCCATTGTGTTTGCTGCCTGGTCTGGAGGGGCTGGGAGTGTGTGTGGAGGGAGCAGCCACACCCAGAGGAGCTTTCTGACACTGCCAGGACTGGCTCGGGGCTGGAGAGACCCCGGTGTGAGGCTTTGCAGGTGCTTCAGGCTAAAGTGACCCACGAGCTGTGCTTGTTGTGCCATTACCAAGTAAAGCTGGAGCTGTTCAGGGCTCTAGAGGGACCTGCAGTTTGCCAGTGTTGAGACTGGGGGGCTGCCAGTGGTGCTGGGTGAGCACCAAGTCAGCCTTTTTCTCCAGGGGGTGGTTGCCCTGTCCCCAGGATGGACCCAGCAGTGCATGGCCCTGCTCTCAGTGTGTCCCTGTGCTGATGAGGTGGAGATGACCCTTCCAGAAAGAGCCTGTGCTCTGGAGGGGGTTGTAGGCAGCCTGAGCTCAGGACAGAGCAGGGATGTGAAATCTCATCTCTGGGGGTTCCAGGCCACTTCCAGCATAAGCCAGTGCAAGTATGGTGTGGGTGTATCCTGAAATTTGCTGTGGAATATGTTGTTGGCTTATAAAGGGAATGAAAACGTAGGTCACAGTGTTACCATGGAGATGCTGAGGCCAGGGATGGAGCTGCCACTTGCTCCTTTGGGTCGTGTCTCACAGTAACAATTTCATCGATTCACATTAATGTTCCAGGCCAGACCAAAAGGTTACTCACCTATGAGACATTGTGTCAATAATATTTGGAGTTTGTTTGTTTTCTAGGCCCATTTGTGCACAGAAGACTAATTGGAACCATTTTGTCATAGCTAAGTGACCTTGTGGTTTCTCAGAGCAGCTCCTTTACAGCAGCAGCCCTTGCCTCTTCCCTGTGGCTTTGCAGGGGAGCGTGTGATGTTCCTTCCTTGGGAGCACTGGGGTCGTGGTGCCCAGTAAAGTCACAGCAGGGCTTGGTCAGGCCCTGGGGAACCCATAGTGGACATTGTGAACATTGCTGTGCACAGATCAAGAAAGACAAGGAGCTGCTGGAGAGGGTGCAGCAGAGGTCACAGACATGATGAGGGGTCTGGAGCATCTCTCGTATGAAGAGAGACTGAGGGAGCTGGGCCTGGTTAGTCTGGAGAAGAGAAGATTCAGATGGGATCTCATCAATCCATACAAATATCTCTAAGGTGGGTGCCAAGAGGATGGGGCTGACTCTGTTCAGCAGTGCCCAGTGACAGGACAAGGAGCAAGGGCCATAAACTAAAACACAAGGAGTTCCTCAATGTGGCAGCACTGGAACAGCTGCCCAGGGAGGGTGTGGAGTCTCCCTCTCTGGAGACATTCCAAACCCACCTGGATATGTTCCTGTGTTACCTGCTCCAGGTGACCCTGCCTTGGCAGGGGCTTGGACTGGATGATCTCCAGAGGTCCCTTCCAACCCTGACTGTTCTGTGACTCTGTGATTCTATTTACTCACTTGACTTAGAAACTACTGCACGGCTGAAATGCCACTGTGACCTTTTTTTTAACGGTATCTCCATTTTTATACCCCTGCCTTCTGCTTCAGTATTGTGGACAAATTCCTCATTTTTCCCCATGTCTAGTTCTTGACTACATCCCAGCCCTGAGCCCAGCAAGGTGGGCTGCCAGCCCTATGCTGGGGGGTCACACTGAGGGGAAGGACAGAGCTGACAAGGCGGGAACCTCTGCATTAGGGCTTTGATGAGGGAGCAGAGAACAGGACCTGCCAGCACACCTGAGGGGCAGTGACAGGCATGTGGAGGTCTCCAGGATTGCCAGAGAACCTGTGCAGTTTGGTAGATGGTCCTGGGTTTGCAGTGCCAGAGCACCTCACTGCTGTCCTCACTGAGGCCATCACCTGGGACATAAAACCAGCATTAACTGCATTCCTGCTACTATGAGCAATGCTGCAAGGCTGTAAACTCTACAACCAAAATCTTTCCATTCATCTCCAGTGGCCAGGGCAGTTCTGTCATTTAAAATTGGTCCCATAAACATCAGGTCTAGAGAGATCCAGCTGAGGTGGAGCAGGGAAGAGAGAACTGTCTCTGTGAAATTTATTTTGCTGAGATGACAGATGTGCTTTTAATAGGGTTTATCTGGATTCCCCTTTGCCACTTTGCTTCCGATGCTGGAGCGGAAGTTTTAAATCTAAGATGCTTTAATCATCAGTTTAGCTGCTAAATGCAGGAGTAAATTTGGTGCTTCTGTCTATGCCTTGTGGCTATATTCTGCCTTGATTTATAAACTCCTCATCTCATGGGGTTACAAGGCAGTCTGCAGCACACATGAGTTTGTGTGCTGTGGATGGGCATCAGTCAGCTGGGGCTGATCCATCATGTTCCCAATGCCACAGAAACCTGGGGACAGTGAAGGGACAGCAGTGCTTGCCCTTTGACAGTCCCTGGGTCAGAGTGAGTGCTCACATTGGAGTTACTGGCTGAGAAAGGCTGTGTTGTAAGCATCTCATACCAATAAGGGCCTCACTATGGGGAATGAGTTGCACTGAGGTTGTGGATCCTCTCTTTTCCAAGATACTGCCAATTACCCAGCACAGGCCATCACTGCTGCCAGTGGCTCTGGGGCTGTGTGTGCCCTGAGGACTGTGGTGGGCAGTGCTGCTGGAAGGTGAGGAAAGAAATGTCAGATGGGAGTGACTGAGGCCAAAAAGATGTGTGTTCAAGGGAATGCCAAGGGTTGGCCCTCAGGACTGGACCATCCTCAGGCTTGGGACAGGCTGTTGGACTTGGCCCAGGTGGCAGGGAAGTGGTGAAAGTGTCATTGGGATGTTTCTGTTACCAGTGGAGGCATGTTCTGTAGATCAGGCACTCAGGCACGTTGGTCTTCTTCCCTTCATCTTGCTGTTAAGTATCTGAGGCACCATAAATCCATGTGGAGCAGAAATCTGGATGAAAAGAAACCATCTGAGGAACCTGCTTTGTCTGGTCCAAAGTAGCTTTGCAGCTGTGTGAGACAAAGGTGCTGCTGACAAAAGCAAGTGGGAGAGCAGAGTCATTCCCAAGACAGATTCACTGGAGAGGAGGGAGCTGTGCCAGGCTTCCCAAGCCACGCTGGCTTGGGCTGCCGTGGTTGGAGCAGCTGGGAGTGGGAGAGGTGACAAGAGCAGTGTGACAATGAAATGAAGGGAGCAGCAGTGAGCAGGCACAGGGTGTTAACAGCAGCCTGCTGCAGCTGACTCCCTGTCGCTGCTGAGCTCCCCTTTGCTGCCCCTCTGTTCTCACCTCAGCATCCCTGTGGCTCAGGTCTGATTCAGCACTGATTCCTGCACCAGCTTGACTTCTTTCTTATCACAAACAAACTGTTAACCTAAAATGCCACAGTGGAAGCAGGTGCAGTGCTTTGGCAGCTGCATCCAGTTTGCTGCACGCACAGAAAGGGTCACTGATCATGCCTTGGGCTGCCTGTTTATGTGACCTCATATGTATGTGAACACACAGACCTGCTCCTGAAATGGTGCTGGTTCAGTTTCACAAGCCAATAATTCATTGTGATGGGGATTTGAATCTCTTTTCCTTCCATACTATTTCTTTTTCTGTAGATAAATTCTTTATTAACAACAAGTTTGGAATAAAGCTTCACATTCCCTTTGCATATGAAGTTGTTTCTCCAGTGTGCAGTTACTGAAGGTGCTAAATTGAATGAAAATGAAGAATTATCCAATTGTTTCACAAAAAGAAAGCACATTTGTATTGTGGTAGCCCTTTGCAGTGTAAATCATAAAAACTCCTCCAAGTGAAAACACCTTGAGGAAGGGATAAGTAAGATAGGAAGAAGGAATTATTAGCCTGGCATTTTGCATGCTAGACCAGCCAGGTAGTTGATGTCAAATATACCTGGTCAAGAATTGTAACCCTGCCAGGATTTCAGTAAAAAACTGACTTCTACTTGAAACCAGTCATGTCCCACTTGTATGTCTGTAAATTTTATGGGGCTGAACAGACCTCAGTGCTTATAAAAGAGAGACTGGAATTGGTCTCTTTGCACTTGTGATCATCACCATTTTCAGACATACTGTGCTTTGGGGACTGCATTTTTCCATGTAGCCACAGATCCCAGAACTCCAGAATTCTTGGGTCTCTGAATTGTAGAGCTGTCAGCGTGTGAGTGAAGGTGCCACTCCTGTGTGTGTGCTCTGAGGAGGCTGTACATCTTCCTTACAAGGATTAATTTCAGGAGGAGCAGGGGCAGCTGTCAGCCACGATTTTGTGGTGTCTTGAGAAATCTGTAGTGTCATTGTGCCCACACAGATTAGTAAGTTTGACAAGTTGAGACGAGTACTGAGAACTGGCCTTTGCTTTTAATTTTAAAAATGGTGTGCTTGGCACTATTAGCCAGCACAGATCTTGGCAGATCCCAGGGAGTCGTTTGGTGGTGTTTTCCCAAGATGTGCCCACTCTAGAGTGCAGTTGCTCTTGGAGCTGGAGAGGATCTGAGGTGGTGGGGAGCAGATGTGGGGCCCTGCTGCCCCTGGAGGGGTGACACCTGCTTGAGAGGCTTTGGAGCTCGTGAACACTTTCTGCACTGGCTGGTCTGTGACACTGTATGCTGGAGCTGTAGGACAAGCTGTTGGATGACAGCAGGTGGAGCACCTTCCTTCACTGGAATGGCCCTGTTGTCCACCAGGCTCTCCTCCTGGAGCAGTGCTGCTGCCCACCCCATCTCTGTGCAGGAGACCACTGCCTGCCTTCCCTGTTCTACCTGGGCAGTGTCAGTGAGGTGCATGACTCCTCACTACACCTGGACATGCACTGTGCCTGGAGAGCATCAGCCACGAGTTCAACAGGCACAGCTCTGCCATTAGGACACCTGCAGTGTCTCCTCCTGGTCAGCTCCAGTATCCAGAGGCTGTCAGCTCTCTCTGGGAGACAAGTGAAACCTGAGTTCTGTCAGCCTGAATGGTCCTGACAGTCACTTCTGGAGCAGAGTGGCCAGAGACATATTTATCTCCTGATGGTGCTGGAGGAAGTTGTATCTCAAGCAGAAAAAGGAGATAAGGGTGACACCCTGCACCCGCTCGATTCTGGTCAGTCTTGGCTGCAAACAGCTTGGGGAGAGGCCCTGGGCAACCTGAGCATGATCCAGGATGGATTTCAGGTTCAAAAGCTGGCAGTGTATGCCCTCAGCTTGGCAGGGCTCTTCTCAGAGGGGCACAGGAACACTTCAAAGGCAGCAGAAGGTGGCAGCACACATACACCACCACTCTTGTCCTGAGATAGGTCTCTTCCTCCTCCATCTCCTCAGGGCCAGTTACAAGGTAGCCAAGCCTCAGTCTGTGGCCACGTTCTTCCAAGTAGCTAAATTAATGATGCTCCTGAAATACCTGCTGAAGTGAAGGCTTGGGCTTGCCTTTTGTCTCTGTTTTAAGTGCTGCTATCTGTGCTGGACACAAATAATTTCGTTTTTTTCGTGGTAGTAGTCACATGAATAATGCATTCCCTGCTGAGCCTTTTTGCCAGTCCCCTCTAGCTGCTTCCCATCTGAGGGGAAGTGTAAGAGGTAATTAACAGCCACTTGAAAAAGGATTAGCAGGTGGGTGGGGAAGCTACTGTTGGGTTCATGCATGGAATTGCCATGGAAATGCTGAGATTTCCTGGCACTTCATCCAGTGTGTAGGCTCCAGAGATAGTTGCACTCATGGGCCTGTCTCCATTCCATCTTCCTACCCCACAAAAGGAGAGGCTGTGTTTTCCTTCAGGGCAGCTTCCCTGGGCTGGGCTGTGCCCATCTGCAGCTCTGCTGGCCAGGGGTGCTGCAGGGAGCTGGGCTGGGCTGCACCTGTCAGCTGAAGTCTGGCTGCCTTTCTGTCATGTCATAGAACTATAAAATATGCTGAGTTGGAAGAGACTCACAAGGATCATCGAGTGCAACTCCTGGCCCTGCACAGACACCCCAACAATCCCACCATGTGCCTGAGAGCGTTGCCCAAATGCCTCTTGAACTCAGACAGGATTGGGGCCGTGCCCACTGCCCTGGGGAGCCTGTTCAGTGCCCACCACCCTCTGAGGGAAGAACCTTCTCCTGAGATCCAGCCTAACCCTGCCCTGACACAGCCCCAGCTGTTCCCTGGAGTCCTGCCACTGGTCAGCGAGAGCAGAGATCAGTGCCTGCCCCTCAGGAGGATGTTGAAGACCCCAAGGAGGTCTCCCCTCAGTCACCTCCAGCTGAACACCCCAAGTGCCCTCAGTGTCCTCACACACTTCCCCTCCAGGCCCTTCCCCATCTTCATTCCCTCTTTTGGGCACTCTCCAATGGCTCAATCTCTCCCTTCCATTGTGTCCCCCCAACCTGCCCCACTATTGCAGGTGAGGCCACCCCAGTGCAGAGCAGAGCAGGACAATCCCCTCCCTCTCCCATCTGGCCATGCTGGGCCTGATGCCCCCCAGGACAGGGATGTTCCTGCTGGCTCCAGGGCACTGCTGGGTCATGGCAAACTGGCCATCAACCAGAACCCCCAGGTCTCTTTCTGGACCACTTCTCTCCAGCCTTTTGTTCCCCTCTCTATACACACAACCAGGATTGCCCAGCTGCAGAAAATCAGGAGGAAAACAACCCAAACCCTGTTGGTTTGCCCCTTTCCCAGTGTTCTAAAAGAACCTGATGTGCAAAACACTCAGAGTTTGGTGCTTTGACAGGTCTGTGCTGGTCCTTGTCCTGCAGCCTGTGACCAGCTCAGTAGCCCTTGCATGGCTGAACCCTCTGGAGCAGACAGGGCTGCAGCTGAACCAGGGATGTCTTGCATGGGAGCATTTTCAGGCTGTGCAATAAGACCTGCATTTTCTTCTAGCCTTGTTTGGTGGCCACACATCCTTAAAATATTGGGCCTATTGGAGAGAAATCTCTCAGTGCCAGCTCTGGCGGTTTAGGAGGCAGCAGTGGGCACACCTTCATCTGAGCGGGTTCCTGGGCCAACCTGCTGTTTCCTCTCCCTTTGTGCAGCCTCCTGAGTTTGCTGGTGCCTGGGGTGCTTTGTCTTTAAGGGAGACGTGCCTTTTGTTTCAGACCACCTGCTAGCAGACTCCTACCTGGGGCAGGAGGACTCCCCCGAGATGCAGCAGGCGGCCCAGAACAAGCGCAGGCTCTCCGTCATCTCGGACGGCAAGTTTGAGCGGGGCTTCCCCGAGGAGCAGGCGGAGAAGATCCCCAGCGAGGCAGCGAAGCCGCGGGTCTACACCATCTCCGGCGAGAGGCCCATGCTGTCGGACCACGAGAATGATGGCATGGAGCTGGTGGTGATGAAGGGGGCTGCCCAGGAGGAGTGTCACCACGGCCACCACGTGCACGGCACCGGTGGCTCCCACGGCCTCAGCAGGCACTGCAAGGGCTGGCCGGGCAGCCGGCAGGGCTCCAAGGAGTGCCCCAACTGCACCCGCCTGGCTGCCCCTTCCCAGCAGTCCTTTGACCTGGAGCAGCACCCGCCCAGCGACACTGGGTGGCACAGGAAAAGGCTGGAGAGGATGTACAGCGTCGATCGGGTGTCTGGTAAGTAGAGGGTGAGTGCTGGATGCTGGAGGGACACGAAGGGTGACACCCATCTCATTCCAGCATGGAGGGTTTGCTGCCCTGTGCCTCGAGCTGGGCCTTGTGGCACTTCCCCTTTAATCACAAAGTGTGCTGAGTTGGGAGGAACCCACAAGGATCGTCGAATCCAACCCTCAGCCCTACACACGCCCATCCCCAAGAGTCACCCCCTGTGCCCCAGAGCATCATCCAAACCCTCCTGCAGCTCTGGCAGCCTTGGGGCTGTGCCCACTGCCCTGGGGAACCTGGTCAGTGCCCACCACCCTCTGGGGGAAGAACCTTTCCCTGAGATCCACCCAAACCCTACCCTAACACAGCTCCAGCCATTCCCTGGGTGCTGTCCCTGTCACACAGAGCAGAGCTCAGTGCCTGCCCCTCCCCAGGGAGTTGTCCTTGCAATGAGGTCTCCCCTCAGTCTCCTCCAGCTGGACACCCCAAGTGCCCTCAGCCCCTCCTCAAACAGCTTCCCCTCAAGCCTTTGCACCTGCATTCCTGGAAAGGGATTTTCAGAGAAGGAGTTTGAAATAAGCTGAGCTCAGCTGGAGGCCAGCGCATCCAAGCTCTGTTGTTTCTGCTTCCAGCTGGTGAGCAGCAGCTGACCAGGGTGGGTTTCATGACACCTTCCTGCAGCTCAGTGGGGGTGAGCTCTGTGGAAGGGAGAGCACGAAAGGAGGGGCTGTGTCAGAGAACCTTCATCCCTGCCCTTCCCAGAGGCAGTTCAGAGCAGGACCCTCTCTCTGCCTCATGTGGATGTGCCACAGTGCTCAGTGGGACCCTCAGCTCAGCTTACAGTGCTCTATACTCTGGTGTGTTCCCAAAATGCTCGTCTGCGTGGTTGAAAGCAGCTTATCAGGGTCACTCATGTAGTGCCACCTCATGGGCTTCCAATAAATACTAGCAAATAACACAATGTTGGACTTCCTTCCCCGCTCACAGTCAATTTGCTCAATGTTCTCAGGGAATAGGAGTTGTAATTACACAAATACATTATAAAAATCCCTGATTGTCTTTAAAAACTGAACCATTAATCAAATATATGTCCCAGCCCATGTTCTTTGAGTTATAAAGTAGTGCACAGTCCATCTTTGCCTGTATGGGGCTGGCAGAGAGTCTGACCTAATTTGTCTGATTTTTCCTGTAAACACACATCAAGGCTTTTAGAGCAGAGTCCAGCCAGCAAAGGTCAAGCTTTGCTCCTTGAAAAGAAATCAAGTATAATGACTGTGCAGGTCAAACTGTCCAGCTTTACTGGGCTCAGTTTTCTAGTAAATACTACAGGGATGTTTACTCCAGGTAAAATCACCAAAAGTCTGGGTTCTGGATCTTATTTTCATGCTTAGATGCTTGAAATTATGTGATTAAATTAATACATGGCCTAAAACCGAAGAACAGTAATGTAAAAGTAGTTGATTATCAAATGTGCAGAACAGCTACAGCCCCTTGGAATCTTGTGCTGGTTTTTAAGCATTGTTCCTCTCTTCCCTGGAATTTTTTGGGCTTTACATCAGATACTGCACGTGCAAGTTTAGACTTTATTATTTTTATTGCCAAAGTGCAAGAAAAAGAGCAACAGAAGTTTTTCTGTATGGAAAACTTTTAGGGTTTTATGATCATATGTGTTTCCCTGTTAGAAAATGGCTCTGCATATGATGACAGAGACAGAAAGCCTGTCTGAGGGTAGAAAAAGAAAGTATTTTCACGAAAAGAGATCCTAACCTCAGGGGCTTGGTCTCCTGGAGATCAGGGTGCTGAGTGGACCCAGTTACAGACTCGTGATGTGTACTGGGTAAGGAAAAGGAGGATTTCCGGTCCCAGTGCTGGTGGGTTTATGTGGAAAGCTTTCCTGATGTCATGATGTAACTGTGGCCTCAGCAGCCACTCAGTCCCTCTCCCTCTGGCGTGGGGAAGAGTAGGAGTGGGAAAACTTGTGGGTTGAGGTAAAGACAGCTCAGGTAAAGCAAAAGCTGTGTGCCCCAGTGAAGCAAAATAAGGAGCTAATTCCCCACTCGCCATGGGCAGGGATGCTCAGTGATAACAAAACATCCTTGTGTTATCAGTGCTGTTTCCACAGACTCAAGGAATCAGGGAGTGGGGTGGGTTGGAAGGGACCTTAAAGGCCATCTCACTCCAACCCCCTGCCATGGCAGGGACACTTTCAGCTAGCCCAGGTTGCTCCAAGCCCTTCCCAACCTGGCTGGATTTCAGTAGAATTTCAGTGCAGTTTCAGTACAAATCCAAAGCACAGCCCCCATAGCACCTGCTGTGATGAAAATTAACTTTATCCCATCCCAAACCAGCATGTCTGACCAAATCAAAATTGCACTTTGCACTGGGGGACTGAAGCAGATTACGTGATGCAAAACCAGAGGAAAGCTCCACATCACTAAGGAGGGGTTTAACTCCTCCTAGCTGGACCTAAACTGCTCCATCTGCTGGAAAACCAGCCCTAGCAAATCCTACAGGGAGATGCCATGTCCTATTTCCAGACCTTGGAGTTTAATACCTGATTTTAACTAGGCAGCACTTTTTGTTGGGGCCAGTTAGCAATGTGACTGAAGATTTGTCTTTCTGAAATGTGCCAGAGTAGTTACTGGGGTGGGAACAAAGGGGCCGGTTCTGAATCCATGGATGCCTCTGTGAGTATTTTGTGTTTCATACAACCAGGCAGCAGCTCCCCTTGGTGATGGTCTCAAGCCTCTGAGTTCTGCCATGTGTGGCTGCTGTGTCTCCAAGCCCAAATCCCATCACAGCACTGGCATCATGGAAGGAAATTTCCCTCAGCTTTGTCTCGTTTGCACTCTGTATCCAAGTGCTGTCCCTTGGAGATAACCTGAGAATTGAATAGCACAAGTGGCACAGGCTGCAAGAAGTATTCCCTGGCATGTCCTTCATGCCTGGCTGGCAGGGAAGACGGAACAGAGAGGAGTGGAGGTGGGAAAGAGGCTGATTTCCTCAGAGGTTCCCCCTGCAGTGCTGCTTCTCTGTTTGGATTTACATGCTGGTGTTGCTGCAAACCAGCACTCACGGCACCAGGCCCGATTGGCAGCATTTAATATGGATTTTGATGCTGAGTTTATGATTCCTCACACCATTCCAGGGAAGCACAAGCTGTCATCTCCTGGGCTGCTCCCAGCATCTCATACAGACACTCAGGGATCCATACCCACCATGCAAGTGGTGCTGGGGCTTGGGTGCAGTGCTGTGTTCCTCCAGTCTCACCAGGCTATGGCCCCTCAGCTGTTCATCACAGCTGGTGTCACATGAAAGGAGAAGAAGCTGCTCTGGGGGGCAAAGAGGAGGGTGCCATACCCATAACCAGAGTTGTAATCAGGTGGGTGAGCTCTGGAGCTGTGCTGTCTAGAGCCCAACTGTGTGCTCCTCTGCTGCTGTGCTATCTCTGGGTGGTAAAAACCACCTCTGAAGGATCCCAAATCCTTAATTCTCCACTGAGTGCTGTGTGTGGGGTAGGGATATCTTTCCTGTGTTGACTCCTGTCTATGAGAAAAGGAAGGGAGGCTCCCAGAGATGGTCCAGGCAAAGCCTCCTAAGGAAATGAGCTGTTCATAAGCTTTGCTTTGAACGAAACCTAGAGGCTTAAAAGCTGGAAAACACATCAAGAGATGTCAGTCCTTTGAGATGTGTAGCCCCTGAGAAGTCTGTACAGGATTGTTGGCTAAAAAGGAACTTGTACAACTTCTTCTCCTTCACCACTTCCGTGGGTTTGAGACTTCAAACAAGTGATTCCTTTAGAGGCTGAGTTGTTCTGCATTGCATCTCTCTAGTTTGGGGAGAGCAGACTTTGGGACTGCTTCATAAGTCTTTGCCACACTGTAATGCAGCTTTCATGTAACATAGATATTTCCTTAGGGTGCCTTTTAACGAGACTTGATGCAAACTCTTATCTGAGAAGGAGTGTCTGGTGCAGCTTTCTGTAGGTTTCTTGGAAGCTTCACTTCAGAGGAACTCTCCCCAGTTGCAGTCAGCATTTTTTCCATCTGTAGTTGCAGCCACTTTTTGTGCTCTCAGGCAGTGGCAGTATCAATCTGTGATATATGATGGTCTGTAAAAAACACTTGGTAAGATACCTGGCCTGTAGTAATTATGTGTTCAGTGAGCACGTGGAGTTTGGCTGGGTCTGGGCCACTGAAAGTGAATTAAAAAATGCCTTAACAATGCCAGAATATTAGTGGCTAAAATAGCACAGTCGTTAATGATTTGAAGATTTGAATGACTGAAGCAAGACACACAGTCACCAACATATGGCGAGGCATTAGGCAAGGAAGCCACAAACTGGGAGAGAAGCAAGATGAAAAAACAGGTAGCCCCAAATCGCAGGAATCCAGTCCCCTGAGATCTCTCGAGTGTTGTGGCAGTGGATTTCAGTACCCCTCTGGTTCCCTGCCTGCCTGACTCCAGGCTCAGAGTTCCCACTTGGGCAGGGTCCTCCTCCTGGTCACCACCAGCCCATACACATAATTACTGTTTTCTCTGCTTTTTTTTCTTAGTGGTCATTCTGTGAAATGATGCAGTGTCTTAATGCTGTGAAATTAGGAAATAATCCACAGCTGGTTTGGGCAGGGCAGTTTCCAAGCAGAAGTGACCAAATCAGCCCAGTTACATGCAGATTTATTGCTGATGGGCAGCCTGATTTCCAAACCAGACAAACTCCTGAGGGCCAGGTCACCAGGAACAGGTGTGAGAGGTTTATTGAAACTTCAGTGGCACTAAGAGAGAGGGTATCTCAGGCTCACAGTTCTGAGGAGAGGAAGGTGAATGCTTTTCATCTTCTACTGGGGCTGCATCAGAAAGAACTGGGGGAATGGGACATTTCAGATTAATGGTCTAAAGGAAAAGGCAGAGGCTGGAAAATGCTTTTAAAGAAAAATCTTTCTTTCCCGTTATTTTTTTTCTAGTTCAAATGTCACTTCTGTAATTCCTGGATTATGCTAATCCCCCATGCTTAGGATAGAGCTTTTATTCTTCATTTAGCAGCCTGATAGACAGGCTTAGCACCAATTTACACAGCACTGAGTGGCAGTGTGCATGTATATGAGGAGGATGAGACTCTGCTCAGTGCAGGGCAGGATGCTGGGGTAAAGAAAGTCCTAAGAAAGAGCTTGGGAAGTCTCACTGTCTGCAGGATGTCTGTGCCCACTGGATGCTCAGGCTTTGCTCTCCCTCTCTTCCAGATGATGTCCCCATACGAACCTGGTTCCCAAAGGAGAACCTCTTCAGTTTTCACACTGCTACTACAACTATGCAAGCGTAAGTGAAGCCACTGCTGTAGCCTTTGGGTGTATCTCAAAGCTGTGTCTGAGAGCCTTGACTTGTGTGGTTGGCCTCGCAGTGCAGGGGTGAGAGAGAATGAAACTTGTCTCCTATTAACTTTTTTCCACTTATAGTTCTTTCCTACTGCTCTCATTTATTTGGGTTTGCCTTCTTTAACTCCTTGGGCTACTCAGTTCTCTCTGCTTCCCTTGTTTTGTCTGTGGCACTGTGGCCTGTCCCTGGCTGCCATGCAGAGGGAGGGTCCTATGGGAGCACCAGCTGAGACCCTCCACCACTTGCTTCTCCTCCACCCAGTTCCCCAAGGGAAGGTTATTCCAGGCTTGTCCTGCATCCCTCTCTCCAGAGACATGCCTTTCCATGGGATAAGACACAGCGCTACAGCCCTGCACTGCTCTGGCCATTTGAAGGTGTCAGTAAACTCCCTGCAAAGTGTGAAGAGATGTGAATTAGGATGAGCCTTTCCCTTCATGCTCTCTGCAGGATTTGGTGCCCCTGGTTGCTGTGCTTTGGGAGGAGACAGTTCTCAAGGGGCTGAAGAGAATAAGGGAAGCCTCATTTCCAGGTTGTGCCCAGCCTGTCAGGTAGTGGTATCTTCCAGGTTTCAAGTATTTCCTACCTGACTGGAAAGCCAAGGCAAGCAGTGAGGAGAAGGAGATACTGTTCTGCCTTCCAGGGCCCTTATCCAGCCTTGTCCCTTTTTTCCTGTGTACCTCTTCCAATGTCTGGGACACCCTCAGCTCTCCTGCTCTTTCTGTTTTCTTCTTGTCTAATCTGGTGTCCTTTTTGTAATGTTCCTCTGACATTTCTTCTTGCCTTTATATTCTTCCCTTCCCAAATCCTGAAAGAGGCTGATTGTTGATGCTGGCATAACCCAGACTGAATCAGACCTGATAGGATTGATGCAGCACTGAGGAACAGAATAGCTGCATTCTCCAGAAGAACCACTTTAAAAATGCTGGCTAATAACAGTCAGTGGTGTTTTACACTTCTGATATGACCCACAAACCATGCACAAAATCAGCACATTGCTTTGGGCATGTCCTTTGCTCTCTGAATTCATATTTACTTGACAAGTCTTTTGTTGCAGGATGATGGCAGGGCTTACAGGGCTTGAAGGCCAGAGTGAGGTTGGTTTGGGGAATGGTGCCCCGAGGAAACCCTCGAGGAGCACAACTCCCTTGGTTAATGTTTGTGTGCTCTAGAAACTGCACAGAAACATCTTCAGAGGTTCAGAGCACCTCCCTAAGCTGCTCCCCAGGTGCCCCTGGCCTCTGCTCCAGCAGCCTGTGGTGGTGGAGCCTGATGGGCCACGTTCAGCTGTTGCACATCTGCATGTTCTCTGGGTCCCCGTGGAGCTTCCTTTGCATCCAAGCCACATGTCAGCGCTGCCCCAGGGAGGATTAAGCTCGGTCAAGCAGGAGCATCACTACTGAGAAATGTTTAATTTGAAAAGCAATTTCTTTCCACCTAACAAGAAATATTCCTTCTGGAGTGAGAATTCCCTCAGAACACTGGCTGGGGCTCAGCACTAATGAATTCCTCTTCTCTTTCTTTTTCCCCGCGTCTCTTGGAATCTCTAGCATCTCGTAAGTATGATCTTCATTTTTTTATTTCCTTGTCTGTCGGTGTCCTGGATAAACCCTCCGTTCCTCTCCTCTGCTGTCCATCATACTCGTGCTTTCCCCGTGCCAGGGGCTGTGTGTCAGCTGGCAGGAGGTTAGGTGGCTACACCTGTAGGCCTACATGGATCACACCACAACCATCCTCATCATCAGGGTGCAGACCCCAGTTGCAGAGGGTGTGGGCCTGCAGCTCCCAGGTCCATCCCATGCAGCAGGGATGCAGCTCTGCCCTTTGCTTTAGGAGCAGCTGCTTGCCCAGCCCCTGCCCTGGGCAGCAAGGAGCTGTGCTTTGGTGAGTGTTCTGCCCCCTGACCCGCACACAGGGCTGCCCATCCCCTGGTCAGCACGGTCTCTCTTGTCTGGTGGGAGCTCTCCTGTCTGTGTTCCGTGTCCTCTCCAAAGCTGTGGAGTTGCTTAATGGCATGAAATGGTTTCCCAGGGCGTTCAGGGGCCACGCAGAGAGGAAGAGACGGAAACGGGCGAGTGATTCGGCCGCTGTTATCCAGAGGTAGGGCCCTTCCCTCCCGCAGCTCTTGCATGGGCCCTTTGGGGGTCACTAGTGAGCCCTGGTGGCATTGCTGTGTCCCTGTCTGTGTGCTGTCCCCAGGGACACTGGCAGTAGCTGTGTTGGAGCTGTGGAGGTGGACAGCTGATCTCTGTCTTCTTAGAGAGCACTGTCAAGTTTCTTATAACAAGGCAAATATAATATACATGATGTGTGTCTCAGGCAAAAAAGTAGATATGTGAAAAATTAAAGATGCAGTTTCTCCAGCCTTCTCCCAGATACATGGAATTTCCTATAATTATAGAACGGTTTGGGTTGGAATGCATCTTAAATATTACCTAGTTCCAACTGCTCTGCCGTGGGCAGGAATGTGATTGAGGTTAGCTTGAATACTTTTATGTGCTATTGCTGCATCTACAGCTGCACCTCAGAAATCCGAGACAGGCAAAATTTACATCTCTAGTGACAAAAACCCTATTTTTAATCTCTTTTTTCAGTAATAGAAAGGAAAATGGGGACTAATTCCTTGTCCCATGTATTGCAGAAGGGCCTGGTTTCCCTCTGCAGGCCTCCTGTGGCACATCACTTACCCTCAGTGGGAGTCAGAACTGGTTTGTTTTTTGAAATGTGCCAAGGCTCATGTATTTTGGCAGCCTACTAAAAAGGAAAACACAGCATTTGTGTCATTGCTTAAAAGGTGCCATGATGACTTCAGCACTGTTCAAAACCAAGTGGGAGAGAAACATCAGGTTTTCTTAACTGGGAAGTTGCCAGGCAGCTTTTTTTTCTCTTTTTTTTAGCAGCTTAAGGGTGGTGTGTTTTTTTAAAAACAACAATGAAGAGAAATAAAAATCAATACTAAAGACACTCAAAACAAATAGACAGTGTATCTTTAAAAAGAGAGATTTCTGGGAATTTGGAAGACAGAGGCAAGTCTTGGTTAGGAAATGGCTTGTTCATGGGGGTGTGAGTACAGAGGTTGTGTGCTTTGGTGGTGCTGTGTAGTCAGGGGAGAGGCTGGAGCCATTTGAGTCGTGTCCTGCCTGTGCTGGGTGGCCAGGACAGCCCTTCACCTCCTGTGCACACTGAAGGTCCAGGCAGGGCTGCACTGCAGGAGCCCATCTGTGTCCATTGTGCCCCAGAGAGGACAGAGCACAGCCATGATGGGATTTGGGCTGGGCCATGCAAGCAGACCCTGGCCAGCTGTAAGGATTGCTGGCAGTGTTCAGCTCCCTTCTCCAGGGAGTGAGGAAAACCCCAGCCCCACCTCACTTCGGGGTGTTTGTTGTGAGCCCTTCATGGCCTCGGGTCTTTTGGTGTTCAGTTGTTGCCCTTCCCTTTCAGAACTTGGTCCTGGTGCCCAGGGAGGCTGGATTGTGTGGCCTGGCACGCAGGGGTGGCCCTGGTGCCCAGGAAGGTTCGAATGCATGGCATGGCACCCAGGGATGCTGCCTTGGGAGTGAGGGATGCCCAGAGGTTGCTGAAGCAACGAGGGAGGGGAACAGGGGAGGTGCTGCCAGGAGTGTGGGTAGGGAAGAGGCTTCTCTGCAGAGTGTGGTGGCCCATTGTGGGCAGAGCTGCAGGGTGTGGAGTGAGGCTGCAGCATCTTGGAGACCCTCTGGTGGGGATGCAGACCCTGGAGGGATCCCTGGGATGCAGACCCTGGCGGTGCCATGGGGTTGTGCAGACCATGAGGCAAACTGAAGCGTGTCAGGAGGAGCACTGTTCAGAAAAGGGCCTAACGAGGAGATTTTGTCACTGAAACTGGAGGGACAGTGGTTGTGCTGTGGTAGGTGAAGAGATCTTGCAAGGGATCAAATATCACAGGGGGTTCTGAGTGCAATTACAGGAGCCAGGCAGGAAGGCTGGGCAGGTTTGTGGAGTCCCACCTCTCATAGAGCAGGTTGTGCTTCCTCCAGGGCCAGTCCTGTCCTGCTGACATGCAGGTTCACAGAGGCCTGAGGACCCATACAGCTGCAGAAAGCCCTCAGAAGGATCTGGATGACCACAGAATGCCCACATTAAGCATCAGTCCCAGGTTTGCACCTCCTTTCCAAAGTGCTGTTTTTTCTAGAGAAGTGAAGGAGCAAAAGGCCTCTGTTCCATTCTCTGAGCATTTAGCGTGGAGGTTAACCCTGAGCAGCTGGATTCCCCCTGGAGCTGCTCTCAGGAGTATATAGGAGACAGTATTTAGGTCTCTCCTGGGTGAGCCCAGGCTGTCCAGGCAGCTGGGAGCAGCATCCTTCTGTGGCAAAGACTGCTTTCCCTGCTCTGCCCCCAGGGGCTGAACAGTCTCCTCTGTGGAAAGGACAACTGAGCATTTAACAGAAATTTTACATCCCAAAGGATGTAACAGGATAATTGCCTTGGCAATTAATATTGGTGCTCAGTGTCTGGTTTGATCTTGGGCTCACAGTAGACCACAAAGATTTTCATCCTGATGAGTTATAACATATGTCTGAGACTTTTTGTGTGTGAAGAACAAGCCTGTTCCCTTAAAATGTTGTATTTATTTGGATTTGAATGTAATGCACAGTAAAACAGACCCCATTGTCATTCATGGTGCACCCCAGAGGGCTTTGTAAGTCAAGCCAGCCCAGCCTGTGTTTATGGACTTGTCTAAAGGGACAGCTTTCTGATCCACAGCAGTGAATCTTCATGCACTCAATTACAAATACAATAAATCTTTGGAAAACATTAATAGCTCAAGTGCAGATAGAAATTTGACATGGAATGAAGTTGCTCCCAGCTGCTAGTTTTCTTTCTTGAGCTGCTGAGTTTGGATCCTGATGACAACAAGGGATCCAGGGGCTGAGTGGGGAAGGGCAGAAGGTGACGTGGGTTAAGTGCTCTTCCATGAGAACTGGGTGTGTGTGGATCTCCTGGACAGGAGCAGATGGATCCAGGTTTCTGTGAGCAACTTCACACTGGTGCTGGAAGTGTCTCCTAGTTCAATGCTAAAGCATCTGCATGGTTGTAACATGTCCTTCCTCATCCCACTAACCTGTGTGTGAGCCAGAACCACTTGTCACTGACACCTTTTCCCAGTTGTAGTCTCTGGTGTCTGTGCCATGTGGTGGGGGCAGAAGGGAACCCAGGAAGGCTCCCCCACTCCATGTAGGCTCCCTGACATCCTGGGGCTGCACTGCACAGGGAAGTCACCCTGCCAAGGAAGGGTTCATGGAGAGGTGATACTTCTCTTCACAGTCCACATTCTGCTCCTCACTCTGTCTCTTTGTGTGTCCTGTTTGATTCCTGTCCTCTCCCTGCCTGGTGAGTGATGAGAAACTAAGGCAAATGAGTCCCTTGCTCTCCAGGGGGCTGGACAAAGAGTCCCTTTGCCATGGCCTCTCAGGAGGGGCCAGGACACTGTTTTCCACGGACCTGACTCTGGGGTGTAGCTGCTCTCCAGGGCTCACCCTCCATGTGATTCCCCCTGGAGCTGTGGGCTCTGCAGCCCCCCTGGCCCTGCCTGTGAGTCCTGGGCAGGGCAGCACGTGGTGAGGGTGGCAGCTGCAGCAGAGAGCAGGTCCCTGGGGACAGCCAGCATCGCTCAGTGCTGCTGTCCAAGGAGGGAGGACCTGCCTCCATCTTCCCCAGCTCTTTGCCCTGGAGAGCTGTGTGGTTGCCACCAGCAGGGGTGGGATTGTGTAGCAGCTGCAGTGTTTGGGAATGAGCACGGCCACGAGCATGGTGTGTGCAGAGCCTGGGCACCCCACGCTCCTGCTGAAGCAGGAGAGAGTGGAGCAGGCACTGCTCTTTGCCACGAAAAGAGGGACCATTCCCAGCATGGGCAGTGGGTGTGCTCAGCAAGGTGTGCCTTAGTCATAGGAGAGGGAAAGCAGGCTGTGAGCAGGGAGTGCCCCATCCCAGGGAGCTCAGAACAGCCCCACTCCTGACAAACATAACTATCCCCAGCACTGGGTCGGTGCAGGCTGGAGACCTGACCTCCAGCTTTGAAAAGCCCAGAAGGAAATACTCCATCATCCCCATTTTATTTTTCCCCCTCCCATTTTTCTCAGTCCCGCTGGGCCCAGGTGTTGCTTTGTATTCCCTGTCTCAAAGGTTGTGTTTGGCCTTTCTTTCAGGAATTTTCGGAAGCACCTCCGCATGGTGGGGAGCCGAAGGGTTAAAGCACAAAGTAAGTGAGCACCTGTGAGCTGTGGCTGTGAGGAGCTGGGGTTTGTGCTGGTGGGACAGGGGGAATTCTGTCACATGCAGGTATGGGTGGAAAGGACCTGGCATCAGGCCAGAGAAAGGATTTGACCTGCTGGTGCCAGTTATCCTACAAAAAAAGGCCAGGTTGGTGCAAGTCTCCAGGACACATGGATGTCTCCAAGCAGCCTGAAAGCTTTTTCCAAGAATCCTCTGCCTTGGGAGACCTCTGGTGCAAGGAGTGGAAGAAAAGCTTCAGCATCCTTGCCCTGTGTGTGGGTTTTGGTGGTCACTGATGTGGAGGCTTGTGAGGAGGACCCAAGCTGGGAGTTCAGCAGAGCTGGAAGCGCTGCCTGGCCTCCCTCTGCAGTTGTGCCCAGCTGTGGCCCTTGGGATGGTCGGTGCTCCATGTGCCATGCTGGCTGTCCCTTCTCCCTGTGCCCACTGCCATCTCCACAGCAGGACCTGGGGGGAAAGTTGCCTGGTGGGAGCTGAGAGGATGATGGAAGGGGGATAGAAGAGGAACAGGGAGAAGACTGGAGCAAGGGGGAAATAAGGGGGTGTTATGCCCTCTTAGGCCTGGGAAATGGCAGTTCCCTTTCCCTGCAGGAGACAACACTCCTTCCTAATTTAGCTGGGGCAGCTCTCTTGTTGCTGTGAAATGGGCTCAGTGGTGTAACCTGCTCCCGAGAGCTGAGGATTGCTCCAGGATGGAAAACAGCCTGTTCTTCCCACCCCCTGGCCAGGCATCATGTGCACACTGCCCACAGCAAAGCATTGCTGAGATCAATTTGCATTCTTTCCTTTCTCCCATGCCGTGGGAAGTGATCAGCAAAGAGCTTTGCCCTTTCCAGAGTCTTCATTGGCATCTGAGTTAGCACAGCCTGACGTGGCCAGGGCTCACCTCCCCCGGAGCTGTCGGGAAGCTCAGCCCTGTCTCTGCCTCAGGAACACTCGGGTCATGTTTTCAAAGCTTTTCTTCCTGTGCACAATATCTAAATGCCTGGTTTTGAATGCAAACTGAGGATGGAGATCTCCTGAAGAGCTGAAGATGTGATTTATCTCCCTGGACATGCTACAGGATGGAGCAGGTTGCTTCTCAGCTCTTGTGGTCCAGATCTGCAGTGAATTCCTGTGCTGGAAACTCCCTGCCTGCCACCAAAAACAGGCATTAGTGCCTACAAGAGGCTGTTAATCTCGGCATAATGGCTCTCTCCCGGCTTTGCCAAGTCAGACACCGGTGGTTGGCAGTTCCCAGGAGTTTGCCTGTGGTGCAGCCAGCTGGGCCAAGCTCCCTGGATTCCACTTGAGAAATGCCAGTGCAAACAATACAAGACTCCTTGGGAAAAAAACCAAACCAGAGGTAGTGCTCACAAGAGTGCAGGCAAGCAAAGGCTGAAGGATTTCCTCTTTTATGACAAAAGTTAGAAAGCATGAGCTTTCCAGAGACATTCCTGTCCTGCTGTTTGGTCCAGCTCCGATTGGGATGTAAGTAGAACATTCAGGGAGAGCTGACTGGAGAACTGCTGCCTTCTGGTCAGACAGGTCCTTAGCTGTGCAGTGCATCTTCCTGTGAGGTTTGTGCTTTTAAGGAGAGACCTTCAAGTGTCATCCTTTTTCGGTGTTACACACTCTCTGCTGCAGAGAAAGTGGGCACTTGGTCACTGCAGTGTAGAAGAGAGACCTGTGTTTGCTGTGTGGAAAGGACTCACGTTTGGCAAGTGGAAGGACCAGCCCAGGGGAGTCTGTGAGGTGTGGCTTTGGTGGAAATCTACTGGCTGTTTTGTTTGGTGGCAGGAGCAGAGGTGGCTTTGGAATCTGTTAATGTCGTGCTCTGGTTTTATCCTAGCCTTTGCCGAACGGCGTGAGAGGAGCTTCAGCAGGTCCTGGAGTGACCCGACTCCCATCAAAGCTGATTCCTTCCATGACTCTCGAGAAAGTGAGTTCTGAGTCCTTTGAGCTTCCTCCAGTGGAGGTGCTGACTGGAGTCCCACTGGAGTAACTCCTCTGTGCCCTTCTGTCCTGTCTGTGATCCTTTTAGTTTCCCGAGATCGGAGCACGTGACGCTCCAGGTGTATGTACCTGTTCATCTGTGTGTACCTCCAGTCATTTGTAGAGCACAGCCCATCTAACCTCAGGTTATTAAGCAGTTGCCAAAGGATACAGCTTTCTTACAGCCCTCTGTTCCCATCATCCCTTATTTGCTTGGCACCAAAACAACCTACCTGGAAGCTCACCAGTCCAAGCCTACCTTCACCATAGCAGGGCTGACTTGGCTTCCCAAGCAGGACCCCCTTCTGAGCTCTTCCCTAGGCTGGAATAGCTCAAGAACACAACTGAAGTGCTCTCTGAGGTGGAGCTTTGATTTTCTAGCCTTGCTGCCTGCACAGGTCGTAGCTTGATAGGTGATGGTCTTCATTTGGGCTGACAGGAATTCCTTTGGGAATCCCCAGCAGCGCTGCCACATTCTGCTTGTGGGGACTGAGATGCTGTTGTGTTAATTTGCAGGAGCAAATGCCAGCATCTTCCCACTGTATTCTCGTGGAGGGAATGGCTGTTTTACACAGAGTTTATTGGAAGCCTGTAGGCAGGACCTTGGTGGATATGAGTTTGCTCATGTTGAACTGGATTTCTTTAATGAAATGACCTGACCTACCAGGCAAGCATGAGATCTGACCCTGCTAGCTGTACCAGGCTGCAGGAGAAGGTGTATGAAAGGCAGGCCAGGTTCAAAACATGACCTGATTGTTGCTTGGCAGTGTGATCCCCCCCTGCTCCCTCAGCTAACCAGAGGCCAATGGAAAAGCCGTGGTTCAGGCAGGCTCCAGGCACTGCCCAGCGACACTCGGACATCCTGAAAGGCACAAGGAGAGGCACCTCGGTTCTCCTTCCTCAGCCCAGGAAACATCTCTATTTTTAGCCTTTAATGGTCAATTATATTCCTTCCAGATGTCTTTTTTCCCCAGGAGGCATTGAAGGCCAACAGGTAAGGTCAATTTGGAGAGCAAATTCAAGTCTACTGTTGCAACATGACTGTGTTTGCTGCAGCTGTCCTCATGCACACTCTTGAGTTCTCTGCCAGGATCAGTCTGACCAGCAGGGCAGATTTGCTTTATAATCCCTCAAAAGATCTAGTCAGAGCAGTGATTACTACAAGGAGACCAGCTTTGAAGTCTTTGGACTTCTGCTTACCAGATTGGCAATGCTGAAGTGTAGAGAGTCCGTCTGTGTTCTGTCTCCTGTCTCCTCCACTTCTGGAATGGCAGGGTGTCTGTGTGGAAGCTGAGCTTGGTGCCTGTGAGAGTGGTGGAGCTCTGTGGTGTGTGGTGTGGAGCTCTTTGTGCACCCTCCATTTGTTACACATCTGTCTGTGTGGAGACACCAGCCCCAAAGTGTGGTGTCTGTCACTCTGGGGAGGACAGGAGGGCACAGGTCTGGTGGCACCTGCTGTGAGGAAGCTGCCAGACCTGGAGTGGGGAAGGCTGTTCTGCCCTTGTAATGCTCACTGTGTTCTGGCAGGCCATGACCTTCAGGATTCCTGCGGCACTCTGGACGGTGACTTCGACTTGAACTGGGAAGCAGAAAAGGAACTTGAAGCCATGGCATGTGATGGAGAAGACTTTATTCCACCAAAAATAATGGTGAGGATTTCCAGCTCAGTCACCTGTGTCTACTCAGGCTCTGTCTGTTCTTTCAGAGCTGCTCAGTTCAGTATTTTCATAGAAGGAAGAGGTAATTCTGCTGTATAGATAACACCTCAAGTGTGTGTGAGGGTCACTCAGAGGTCAGCAAAGACACCATAACATGGTGGTCAGGTCTGTTATTGCTGGGGATAATGTGCTGAAAGAAAACGAGAAAGAAGGACCTGTCCTCCAAGACTGACACCAACACTGAATCAAGTCAGCCAGAGTCTTGTTACCCCTGAAAATAGAGACCTGAGTCCCCACTCCCAGCAGTCCCTCCCTCCTGGTGTTATTTGTCTTATTCACTCTGGGGCTGCATGTCATCGCTTGGGATACTTTCTGCTGATGCCAGGCTTGCCTCTGTGCTCCCCTGCTCTGCTCTGGGGTTTGGCACACAAGACCAGGTTCTGACACATCTCTTCTTTAGCTGCATGCACACAGCAAAATGGTGTCTTCAGCTGTTCTCAGGGCAGCACTGCCAGTCCAGCACAGCAGTGCTGGCTTTGAATGGGTCCTTTTGAGATCTGGGAAGAGCAAAGGACATGGAGACAGTCTGTGTGTGTTCCCAGACTCCTAAAAGCAGCCTCAGGGCAGAGTGCCCAGGTGAGACCAGACAGTAGGGTTTGCTCTGCCCTTGACACGCTGTCCCCCTGGGCTCTGTGTGTGATACCTGTCCATCCCTGGAGATACACAGAGTATATTGTGCTGCTTCAGAAATGTCACATTAACTCCCATGTGGCTGGAGCAGGAATGTGCTGCCTGCTGGGATGTGGGCTTGGACAGCAGCCCCAGCTGGAGCCCAGGCTGAGCTGCCCAGCTCACCTGCACCACTGCCTGCTCTGCTCTCCCAGGGATGAGTGGGAGTGCCTGGAATCACAGCGCAGTCAAGTTGCCCAAGTTCCCGTAGCCCTTTGGCTTGTGCTGGCCAATCCCCTTGGGCTCTGGTGCTGCTGGAGCCACCTGGAGCTTTAGCCAGAGTTCCCAGACACCTCCCTGGTGCCTGTGGTGCTGTGCTTGCTGCAGTGGCAGCCCTTGGCTGGCCCCTGTGCCCAATGCAGTGTCCCACCAGCAGCCAGGGGCCATTTAAACACTCCCTACAGCCAGAAGGGAGGCTCTACAGGAGGGATCCTTACTGGGATACAGCCATTCCTGGTCACACAGCAGTCTCTCCTTCCCAAACTGCTCTCTCAGGTTCAGTGCTGCTGTGAGGCAGAGCTGGGTGCTCACGTGTTGGGAGTCCAGGAGACTGTGATGGGGGAGGGGGCTCTTGGCAGGCCTGGGATGCTCTGTGGTGGACCATAGGCTGGAAGACCTTCCATAGGGATGCAGAGAGGCTGGATTAGCTGCCAGCTTGAGTGACACTTGAGAACAGCTGAACTGGGCACTGTTAGCATGTATTTATATGCTTCTGTCCAAACTGTACTGCCTCCTCATGCTGTTGCACCTTTTTATCCTCTTCCAGCTCATTTCTTCCAAGGTGCCCAAAGCAGAGTATGTCCCGACAATTATCCGCAGGGACGACCCCTCTATCATCCCCATTCTCTATGTAAGTAAATCACAATCACCTCTGCTGTGGCTGGGAACAGGCTTCCTATTGAGAGTGTCTGAGTTCTCTTGCTGTTGTGGTTATTCCAAAGCACTGAAAGCTGTCAGGAAAGGGCTGGGGGTGTGCTGAACCCAGCTGTGTGGGGGCTCAGGTCAAGGGGGAACAGGAAGGTGGGGTGACAATGGCACATGTGAGTTGTTGTGCTCTTCAGGCCCAGCCAAGCTGCATGGAAAGATTATCAAGGGAAGGCAGGACAGGCTGGAGCACAGGCAGAGCTGTGCCTTGCCAGGCTTAGGGCTCCTCCTTATGCTCATCCTTGGGATGAGCAGGACCTCAGAGCTCGGTAGTGCAAATCAAACCCCACGTGCTGTGGTGCATCCCTGCCAGCCACTAATTTAACTACATTCACTGGGAGTCTGGCCTGAGCAGGTGTCTGAAACAGCAGCAAGGAGTCCTGGATCTCTTTTCCCAAATCACTTCACCTAATTTGAAAGGGAAGGCTGGGACTGCCAGCCCAGAAAGCCCAGTCAGCCCAGTCTCCCAGTGCAGCAGGCAGTGCTGCTGGGGCCTTGTTGCCTCTTGCCCTTGGAAAGCTGTGCAGTTGTCCTGGTGGTCCAGCTGTGCCCGAGGCAGCTGTGTTGGGAGCCAGCTTGGACATGGGTGAAGCCTGAGGCTCCAAAACATGGGCCAAGAGGGAAAGAGGCATTGCTGATGCTCACTGCATCTGCTGGCCAGGCTGTGCTTTGGGCCTGCCTGCAGCCTGGCTGGGTTTGGTCTCCAGGGACTGTTGAGCCTTCAGCTTCTGTGCTGAAATATGATTTAGGGAGGTGATTGCTGTGCTGTGACTACCAGCCTTCAGCTGCTGTAATGGTGCCCTTGAAGCATCTCTTTGCCTGGTCCTGGGGTTGTGTGCAGTATTAGAGACTGTAATGCCTCCTGAGAGCTGGTGTAGTGACAGTGAACCTTTGTGTGTCTTCTCTCTGGGTTTCCAGGACCATGAACATGCCACCTTTGATGACATCCTCGGTACGTGAGTGTTACTGCCTTGTCTTACCTCCTGGCCATTGTAAATGTAACCCATCAATCTGTCACTCACCCTGCTGCCCTGTGCCTCAGCCGCCACTCACTGAGGGGTTTTTGTCACCCTGGTGACACCTGACAGTGTCAGCTGCTCTTGGATGTGCTGCTGTAAAACCCTTCACTCCTCTGGCCTATCTTCTATGCCAGTCTCCTGGTTTGTGGAAGGGACACTGAGGCACGGGGCACCTGTGTGGTGGGTGGAGCATTAACAGAGGGTCAGGAGGGCTGGGTGTGCTCCTGTGCCATGGCCAGAGCAGTGTCTGGTGCTGCACCATCCCTTCTCTGCCCTGTGACACACTGGGATGCTGCTTCCCACAGCATCTGTGGCACTTGGGTGCTGAGCATCTCTCCCAGCTCAGCCTCCTGCCTTGAGGACTAAAGTGAAAAGAAATAAGATTAATTTTTAACTTCCTCCATGGTTTATGTTTTCCAACATGTTTTTTTGGGTCTTTTTTTTTGCAGAGGAAATAGAGAAGAAACTTAACATTTATCGCAAAGGCTGCAAAATCTGGAAGATGCTGATATTTTGCCAGGTATGTGAAAGTTGTGAAGCGCTTTGTTACAAATTTATCTTTTTCTACAGGCTAAATATGACATAAAGGAAGCAATATTCCAAAGTCAGGTTCCATTGAAGTGACTGCCAGTGCACAGCTTTCACTTTCCATTTCCCAGGCATCTGATTTAGTGAGGGCAAGTCAAGAGTTGGGCTGATTCTCAGCTGCTCCTGAGGAACCTCAGGCAAACCAGCACCAGCACAGGCCTTGGAAGGGGATTGCAGAGACAGGAACAAGCATTTACAGTGTCATAGTTATTGTTCCCATGCAGCTTCAGTGTGACACTGGGTCAGAGTGGCACGTGGGAGCTGGAGGCCAGTGCAGGCAGGAGGGGGCTCAGGGCACAGGCTGGACTGTGACTGGGACAGGTTCAGGCTCTGCTGAGGATTTCCTCCCCAAGTCTCCTGTTCCTCAGGGTGATCAGTTTTAGGCTTCCCCAGCAGCTGTGTGAGAAGTGAGGAAGGAAACCTGGCTGGAACTCCCTCCCTGTGCTGCACAGTGGCAGGTTTGCCACACACCGACCTGGAGATGGTGGCTTGTAACACTCCTGGTGTTGTGCTCAATCTGTTTATGCCTTTTGCTGCCCAAGTCTGGTTCCCCTGCAGTGCCAGCCCTTTCCTGGTTATCCCTGCTGTGCTCAGCTTCTCCTCTGCCCCCAAGTGACAGGGGATGTCTTGCCTTCCCTGTTCTCTTCAGCCATCCACAATGACGATTTTTTCTGTTATTGTGCCTTTCTGGAGCCAGGTGGGCAAAGAACTGTAAAAACTGGGGAATCCAACCCCACCCATGTGTGGATGTTCCCTAAGCAAGTGCCCACTGTGGAGAGTTCCCAGTGGCACTGCCCTGCTCCCTTGTGGCCCTTCCAGGAATGGCTGGGCAGGACAGGAAATGCATCCAGGATTGTTTTCGTCGGGGCCTGTGCCAAGGGGTTCCCATCTGTGTGTCTCTCTCGCAGGGAGGTCCTGGGCACTTGTACCTGTTGAAGAACAAAGTCGCCACTTTTGCCAAAGTGGAGAAGGAGGAAGATCTGATCCTGTGAGTGGCTCTGCTGTGTTCTGGACTTGCATGGAGCCTTTCTGCTGGGTTTGCTCAGTGTTTGCAGCACATGGCCAGGCAGGAGAGGTGAAGGGAGCTGGCCTGGTTTGGTCAGGGCATGAGGAGGCTGAGGAGGGGCTAATAGCAGCTTACAGCTCCTTGAGGGGCAGATGCAGAGGTGACAGCTGAGCTCATCCCTGGAGTGCTGCATCCCTGGTTACCAGCAGATTTACACTTCTGTCTGCTATTTAGTGCCTCTCTGGACAAGGGACTATGAAAAGAGACAAAAAAAGGTATTTCCTCTCCTAACAAAGACTTTGCTGACCAGAAACCAGACCGTGCACCTCGAGCCTCTGGTGCTCAGCAGGGGCTGCAGTAGCATTGCTAAGCAGGCAGCTGGTGGCAGAAATCCAGTGTTCCCCACAGCTGTCTCAGGTCAGGGGGAATTGGAATTTGTCTCTGCAAAGCCTGCTCAAAGTCCAGCCTGTTACTGAGGAGGCTTTTCACTAACATGCCAGCCTGTCAGCTGCATGTTTGCTTCTTCTTGCAGAGTTAAGCTTTGCCTGTTTTGCTGCCTACTCCCTTGTGCTGGCTCAGACTTCCTTGGCTAACAGTGCTTAGCTTTGGGGGAGAGGATGTTACACCAACCTGTTCCTACACAACTTTTTGTTGGCGAAAGAACTGAGTATTAAAATCAACATCTGCTCAGCAGCCTCATGCTCTGGCACAAACACTGGCTGTGAAACCTTCCAGCACGTGTGCACATACACGACTCTGAACACATTCCAGGCATAACTGCTCCCAAGCTGATAAATCAGGGATCTTCAGAAAGCTGTGAACACGCAGCTGAAAGTTTGGAGGCTTGGCAGTGAACATTTCCATGCAGCCTGTGTGTCCCTGGAGGCTGTTCTGAGGAGAGCTGAGGCTGCAGGCTGCTTGGAAAACCCACAGAGGAACTGCTGGGCTTTAGAGCCCCCCAGCACCACCCCACCTGCCCAGGGAGGGGGTTGTTTCACATCCCACAAGGGGCTGGTCACAGTCCCAAGACCTAAAGTGGTTCTGGCTGTGGTTAGCACCAAGCACAGGTCTGGTTTGGTGTTGTCTCTCTTGCTGTGGAGAACAACAACCTCCCCAGCTCTTCCCTGCTGGGTTCATGTCCTGGAAATGAACCAGTGCACTGATAACACTCCTGATTAGAAAGGGCACTTGTTCATAGGAATGGGAGAGAGGAAACTGGAGGGGGTGCTTGGAAAAACTGCCACTCTAAAAGCAGTGCTGGTGGCCTTTGCTCCCTTCTCTTCACTTTGGAGCTTCCTTGGCTCGAAGGGCCACTCCTCTTCCTCTACCACATGGCTTGGAGCTTCTCCTCAGACCTTTGCTCTGCCCCTGCTCTTCCTTGTCTGGGATCCAGTGGGTTTTCCTGAGCAGATTGCTGCCGAGGCTACAGGCCTTGGGCCCATTCTGAGAGATGTGGGGATTCATCATGCCTATGAGGAGAGAGATTTTATTTTTTAATCATGTATTATTCTGATTTTTTCCTGTTTGTTCCAGCTTCTGGAAGAGGTTGAGCCGGCTGATGAGTAAAGTCAATCCTGAACCAAATATCATCCACATCATGGGCTGCTATGTTCTTGGAAACCCCAATGGGGAGAAGGTAGGAGCTCCTGGGTCACCCCTGGGAGTGTCTGCTGGGCAGCACCAAGCCCAGGGAGGGAAAAGTCACACTGTGAGCCCCAAACCTTCCCCTTCTTCTGGGTGGGAAGAGGCTGCTGGCCTGTCCCATGGGGGCTGTGAGTGGGAGAACTGCCCTCTGGATTGTGCCTTCCCCAGAGGGCAGGGGAGAAAGGAAGTGACATGCAGGACAAATGCTGAAACCTTTGAGAAGAACAGTCATTCAAATCACTTTATTTATTTACTGATGAGACAGATATTTTAAAGGACATGTGTGGAATGTTTTCTAGAGAGAGAGAGAGCAAAGATGGGCAGTTCTGGGTGCCAAGGAGTCATCAGTGTTTTCAGCTGCTAACTCTGATATGTTTTCCTTTCAGCTATTTCAGAATCTGAAAAACTTAATGAATCCTTATAGGGTTGCCTTTGAGTCTCCACTTGAACTATCAGCTCAAGGTAATTTATTTTCTGTAGAGTGACACACACCTTCCTAACCAGCCTGCCTCCTTCAGGGGGACATCTATGTGAAAAAGCAGTTTTGACCTCCCTTAAGTCCTGCCATGGTCTTTGTTTTGCTTGTAACCATCCTGTGTTCCTTGAAGTTCCTCCTTGTTCCCATTTCATGTGTTCTGTGCCTGAGGCTGCAGAGCCCTCTGGCTATGGCAGTGCAAAGCAGGCAGCTTTCCAAGCTGAGTGAAGGAGAACTGTCAGAACTAGGACATGAGGAATCTGGAGAAGTGCACATGGAGCAGAACCTTCTCTATAGCCAGGTCTCCCAGTTCTGAAAGAGTTGTGTCACCAACAGGCAACTGGGATATGACCCATGAGAGCCATTATACAGCTCAGTCTGTTGGCTCTTCTTCCCTTTCCTGCCTGTAGCTCAAGATATTTCAAGGGGCTACAGGATTTTTCCTGTTCTCTGGTCCATGCCAGTAACTGGTGTGGTTTTATAAGCGGCACATTGTGAATTTGCCCCTATTTTTGATCTTTGCTGTGGCCCTTGGCACTTTGTTCTCTTGGCAAATAAAACCATGCAGCATTCAGCCCTGGGTGCTTCCTCAGCACTGCTGGGTTATTCCTAACTCCCCTCACCCTCAGGAATGTGCAGGAGTGGAGCACAGGAATGTGCAGGAATTGAGCACATTGATGCTGCACAGAGTTCCTGGAATCACAGACTCAGACTGGTTTGGGTTGGAAAGAACCTTAAGCTCATCCAGTTCCAACCCCAGCCATGAACAGGGACACCTCCCACTGCAGCAGCTTCTCTGCCCTCTGTGCATCTCCTGCCGAGCTCCGGACTGGCTGGGCCTGGTGCTTGCACAGATCACACAGTGAACATGCTTGGCCATGTGTCCCAGAGCAGCTTCCAGGGAAATTCCCAGGTTTGGGGGCAGCTCAGCAGGTCAGGCAGGGGGTTCTGTGTGCAGAAATTGTGCAGGAATTAAGCAGTTGGTCATTCAGGAGGCTGGGCTGAAGAACACGTCTGAGTTTATCCCCTTGATCGGTCTGGGACGCACTAATAAGTGTACCCTGGTAATCCTTTGCAAAGTCATCCAAAACTAATCTTAATCAGGCCTCACAAGTGAAAATCCCCTCCCTGAGCCCTGTCTGAGAGCAGGCTTGTTTGCCCTTGTGTTTTCTAAAGCACCCACTGCCTCCTGGGCACAGCCTTTGCTCTGTGACCACCTGTGAGCCCCCCTTTGGTCAGAGGGGCCAGGGGCTCAGAGCTGGCACTGCTGTGTCCTGTGAGCCCATTGTTGGGAGCAGAGACAATCCTGCAGGACAGAGATGGCCTGGCAATTTTAAAAAACATACCTGTTTTCATTTGAATTTTCAATGTTAATTATTTTTAAATTACGTTTCCCCCGTGTGTGTAGTTCCTGAAGTCTCTGTGCCTCGTTCAGGCTGTCGGGGCTGTTGGCTGATCCTCTCCAGCCCCTGGCCTCAAATCAACACTCAGAGCACAGAGGTCAAAGTCTGGAGACAGACTTTGTGCTCAGTTCCTTCCCCCATGGACAAACCCTGCCAGGGCATTATAAGGAGCCATTCATGGTTGAGGAGATCTGAAAAGATGTTTGGTTCTCACGGGCACCTCCACGTGCCCCAGCCAGGTGCCTGAGGTCAGTGTTCCCCCAGGGAAACACCCAGATGGTTCCTGTGCCCTGCCCACGGGTGGGTTGGGGTTTTTTTTATGCTGCTGTGTCCCTGGGGCTGCAGGGTGTGACCCCTCTGCTTCATTTCCCTTCTAGGTAAGCAAATGATCGAGACTTACTTTGACTTCCGCCTTTATCGCCTCTGGAAGACCCGCCAGCACTCGAAACTATTGGATTACGATGACATTTTATGAGCTGGGGAAGACTTTGCAAGAGGAAGCTCATCACCAGTGTCCAAGAAGTCATGCTTATTGCAGAGAGACTTTTTTATTGGCACAGGGAGCCCTTCAGAGCCCCGCGAGAGGCTGCAGGGAGGGAAGGAGGAGCCCTGGGAAGCGTGGCCAGAGGGAAGGCTCCTGGCTTAGGAGAGACTGGAGGCAAGGGCTGCCATCCTGGCCGGCCTCCGACCGAGCCGTGGGCTCTCAGGAGGAGCTGGGTGCACCGAGGACAGGCTGGAGTTCCTGGCAGAACTGAGCTGTTTTGGGTCAGAATGGGCCAGATTTGATTCCGGGTCCTTTTAAAGACTTTCGAAGCTCAGGTTTTCTTACAAAAATAAACCCAGTTACTCATGCACTACAATGGAGAAGGCACCAGAGCACAGAGGGAGGAGGGGGTTGCACTCATGGGACCTTCTGTGCTGAGCATCTCGGAGAGCAAGGACTGCTACACCTACTCCTGCAAGCTTAGAGCAAGACAACCCAGTTTCCATGTGAATATATGCTGGGATATAGAATTGAAATATTTTTGTTTTGTTTAATAGAAAATAAGTGCAATTTTTATAGCGAGGGAGGGGGGTAAAAATCCCTCCCAATATTTAATTAGTTAAAAATAACACACCATAACCAATAGATGAGGTATTTCAGGTCTGCTTGAAAATATATTCAGAATGGTAATATATCTTCTGTAGACATATTTAATCACCAGCAAACATGGTTTTAACATAACTTGGCAGACCCTGCATGTCTGCTGCATTGGTTTGGTTCCTTCCTTTCAGAGTAGCTGTGTTACACTAACTGTACCTGCTCTCACGAATGTATAGTTCTCCTCCAATTAGCCACAACTTTATTACTTTCTATTTTGCTGCTTGCAAAACTATGGGACTTTAGTTTTGCTGAAATACTTTAGGTTAGAAATCTGGGGCCTGGCTGGGAAGCCTCTGTCAGGCTCACTGTGGTATAAAGATGAATTAGAAATTAATAGCCATGGTAATTAGCTGTTCATGCCAGTGTGTTGCTGTGTGTTGGGAGATGAGCTCCCTTCCCGACCTGCCGTGTGGAGCAGCTGTTGGGACCCCCCTGGGGGGACTGTGCACTGAGGCATTTGGGAGAAATGCTTCTGGAGGAACAGGGTTGGAGCATGAGTTTGGATCTTCCCTGTGTTCACTTGATTGCCAGTTGTTTGTGCATAAACCACCTCTTTTCTTGTGCTAAAGCACCTATTTCTTGACCTGAGCTGTTCCTTTCCTGAGCAGGGCAGAGAAAACCCTAAGCTCTGAGAACCCAGGTCTTGATATTTGATGATACATTTTGGAATCTACTTTTTGTTTGGTCAGGTGGGGGGGGTGTTTTTTGTTTTGGGAAAGAGGGTATTTTTCACATTCTACTGTCCTTTTAGAGGATAAATAGTACTTAGAGTCTGTGTAGGTCACTGGCAATTCTGGGAGGTGACACAAGTTATTTCTTCTATGAGCAAAAGAAGTAACAGGGAAGGATTGCCTTGTTTTCCTGATTTCCTATTATCTGAAATTAGTTGATTGTGAAGTGAAGGAAAATATCTGTACAAACATTCTTTTAACTACTTAGAAAAAGAACTGTCTGTTCTGATCTGTGGAGTCCTCCCTCCCCTGTGCCATACCTGTGGTTGTGATTTTGGGGAGCAGGTCCCTGGCTAGAACTGCTGAACCTTTTACATTTATGGCAGTTTTATAGCAAACCTTTTGAAGAAATAATGTACATACAGTAAGGAGAGGAATTAGGTGGAGAGAGATGGTTTAAAGTCATACTGAATGCAACAGGTGTGGGCTGCTGCCTCCTCCTGGCTGGGAGCTGTTGGGAGCTGCCCTGACCTCGGGAATTTGGGGAGCCACATCTCATCCCTGGACTCAGTCAGGCTTGTCAAGACTTGTAGTAAAGGGGAGAACAGGCACCAGTGTGGATGCCAGATGTAAAAAAGAGAACCCAAAATTTATGCCAATTGTTATTTAATGTTGTAGCTTCCACCAGCTCTGTGGTGAGAGGTGGGAGCCAGAGGTGCAATGAAAGCACAAAATCACATTGTCTGGAGAAGGAGATGGTTGTGGGAGGATTAAAATGCTGACACAAAACTCTCCCTTTCTGACCCTTTCACCTCCTGACTGGAGACAGACAAGCTGTTCTTCCTTTCTCTTCCTTAAAGTAAAATCCCAGTTCAGTGAACTTGGTAGCATGAATGTAGCATTGTGGAACTATTGAAAATCTTATTTAACCCCCAAAGGGCCCATTTATGTATCCACTGGAGTGATTTCTCTGTAGAACTGTTGTATATCCTCACTGACCACTTGTAGAACTCGGGGTGCAAAGCAGAAGGTAGTTTGTACAGTAACTTCTGTAGGAAGGTATAAGTTGGAATGGACACTATGGACAGTTTTCCTGGTGCAGTTTATAGGATAATGAGAACTGCTGAATGCATTGCCCTCCAAAGATCTATCTTCCTCACAGTGTGTGATGTTTATGACATGAGCATATTATTTCCTTTGTAGCCTTCATTTGCCTAAAGAGAGGAAATACTCTCAGAGCTGTGACTGGAACTGAGTTGTGATGTTTAACATCCTGTGTGGAGCAGCACGGTTGGAATTAGCCTCTGGTGACGGAGGAAAACACATTTCTTGCCCTTTTTCACTGGTTGAGATTTTCAAGTGGCTGCTGGGAAAGGAAGGGGTCAGCAGAGGAAAATAAAAATTGTCATTATTTAAACTTCAGAGGTAAAAATAGAGCCTGGAACTTCCTCAGTGGGACCAGCCTGTAAAGGATGATGAGCTCCGGGCGTGCGCTCTCTGCCAGCACCTGGCACGGTCACAGGCAGGATATCTCTGAGGCTGAGCACCCCTTCCTTGCCCCCCCTGTGTCCCTGCAGCATCTCCCCTGGCAGTGCCAGAGCACAGCTCCCTGTGTGTCCCTGCAGCATCTCCCCTGGCAGTGCCAGGGCACAGCTCCCTGTGTGTCCCTGCAGCATCTCCCCTGGCAGTGCCAGGGCACAGCTCCCTGTGTGTCCCTGCAGCATCTCCCCTGGCAATGCCAGGGCACAGCTCCCTGTGTGTCCCTGCAGCATCTCCCCTGGCAATGCCAGGGCATCAGTGCCTGCTGAGCACACAGGACAGGTGCCATTCCTCTCCCTCCCTGCAGCTCCCAGCAGCTCGCTGTGCTCCCGGGCTGTGTCTGACACCACTTTGCTCCCTGTCATCAGTCACTGCCCTGTGCTTTGGCTCAGTGAGTGCAGCGGAGGGAGCAGCTCCTGTCCCTGTGCCCTAGCAGGGGACCCACCGCCCTGTCCCCCTGTCACACTGCAGGGGGACCTGCTGCTGCAGCTCCTGTGTGCTCTGGAATTGCGTTTTCCAGGGGCAGGAGAGCCCTGGTTAGCCCTGGATAGGAGCAGATGGACAGGGATGGATGAATTGGGTGCCAGCCCTGTGTGTTCACCAGCCACGGGAGGGGGTTTGTGCTGCCCTTGCTGGAGCAGTGTTGGGTGTGAACTGCAGCCTCTTACCTGGGTCAGTGTGGGATGGTGTGGCTGGCAGTGTCACCTCCAGGACAGGAGAAGGGTGGCAGGAAGGGCATCACCTGCTGGGAGTGGCATCTCTGGTGCCTGCAGGGAAAGTCACTCAGCTGTAGTGGCCTGGGGGGATCATTGTCATCTTGGATGTGGCACTTGTCCTGTACAGGGGTTTGCAGAGAGTCTTTACTTGTTTCCTCTCGTTTTGCTGGGAAGGGAGGAAGAAAATTCAAGTTAACTGAGAGATGTAGAATTAGGTAGAAAACAGAGATGAAGCTCTTTGCACCTCTCTTTGTGCTGCAGCCACCAGCTTCCCTTTGCACTGACCTCCAGGCCCGGGGTGGGAAACAGATGAACTCCCAGATAACCCCTTCCTGTGTTAAAAAACAAGGAAAACACAGAAATCCTTGTAGCTCCAGCAAAACATCTCACTGCAAAATGCCCCCAGGCAGCTCATCCTGCCTGCCAGTGCCTCTGGAGCCTCCTGAGCCCTGTGGAGGGGCTCTGCTCTGCCTCTACACAGGGGACTCTGGGCAGGAATTTGCTCTTCATCTCTAAGCCTGGACTTGTTGCCTGGAGCTCAGCCCAGGGTTCTGCTCCAGGGGCTTCTGGAGCATGTGTGTGTTCCTTCTTCACACACAGGCTCTGTCCCTGGCCAGGGGAGCTGCTGCCCTCCATTGCCACGTGCAGTGATGTCCTGGTGTCCCTGGCATCGCTCCGGGCCTGGCACACACCCACCTCACAAAGAGCTGCTGCTGCTGACCTGTCCCTGGCAGTTCCTGTTCCCAGGCTCTGCTGGCAGGGACTGCAGGGCTGCTTTGGCACCCTCACACAGCACAGCTGGGCTTGGCTGAAAGAATGGAAAATGCTGGGTTTTAAATAGCCAGCCTGGCAGGATCTGGAGATGGGAGTGTGTCCTTAATCCCAGCCCCATCCTTAATCCCACCAGAGGTGGAACTACAGGCTCGCTCTGCTCTCTTGGTCTAGGTGTAAACACTCAACCCTCACAACCCAGTTGGAGTCACACTTTGTGCTATTCATGTGTCAATGCAGGATAAGATGTGTTACTGTATGAGGAACAAAATCCTTCTGGGGGTCTTGGCAGTTGGCACTGGCAATCAGAACCCTCTATCTGTGTCCTCCTTTGGGTGACCAGACCCCACTGCCAACGCCAGGACAGGGGGCTGCAGGTGCAGGTAAAACTGAGTCACTCTGTGCCCCTGGTTTTGCTGTGCCAGTCCCTGGAGCTGGTGATACAGACAGCCCTTCCCAAGGGTGCCAGGATCCTCCTGAAGGACACTGCAGGGCAATATCATTTTCCACATCATCTGTAAAGAGCTGTTTGTGATCCTGTATTTTGTCCCACTGACCACAGCGTATCTGTGGCTTTCTGCATCTTCCATGGAAATGTTTTTTAATTCTCATTGTGGAAACACAAGCCAAAGGCAACTGGAAACTTCTGTGGGCGAGTCAGGCTGTTAATGGTATCATATATGGGAACTGAATGAGTAAATGGGTGGTTTAATGGCCATGGACCTGATTGGGGTCATTGTTACTCCCAGGTGATCCTGCTGTGTAATTGGCAGAGTTAATAGTAAGATAACCTCTTACTGAGGCAGTGCATGACCTGTCAAAGAGCAGGAACCAGCAGGAATTTGGTTCAGAAATAACTTCAGCCCAACCCACTGCCAGTCAGTGTGAGAAATGTAAGGACTGGAAGGAATAAACACTATGAACATTAAATGTAAAAAATCCATCTGAACAGAAACTACATTGCTTCTTTCCATAAATGTTTAGTAAATATTAAAGAACTAATACAACCTAATAGTTTTTCACAGTATTGTATTGCTTTTAGAGTATCCTTAGAAGTGACATAGGTAAGGACAGATAAGACCCACCACAAGTTGCCCTATATTCCCACAGAGGGGACAATAACTCGGTTAACTGGGCATTCCGATCTTTCTTCCTTATCTCAGCATCCCAGTGAAGTGGTGATTAGTCACAGCACTAATGGCCTATAAACCTTTAGCAGGAGGGGCCTCTCCACCTGCACTGCTGAGCAGAGAGAGAGAGAGAGACCCCTGGGCACCTGATGGAGCCAAGTGTTGGCCCCGTGTCCCCAGGTGTTGGCCCCATGTCCCGGGGTAGCCCCTCCTGTGCTTCACCCCGTCCATACAGCTGCACCCTTGGGCGCAGCTCTGCCCTGTTCCCCTCTGTCCTGGGGGGTGGGGGTGTGGCCCAGTGGAATTTCCCGCCCTGGTCACTCAGGGATGTACCTGGGGAAAGTTTCTCACCTGGGGACATGGAGCTGTGGGTGCTGCAGCAGGCAGGGACTGCTCACTGCCACCATCCCCCTGGGCTCTGGCTCGGGACCAGCTCAGATGAACATCAGGGGGTTCAAAAAGCTTCAACAGGAAATGGGGGGTTATAATATTTTTAATTGATATTTTTAACACTAAATCTGTTGTAGCGATATAGTCACAACTACAAGGTGCTGTTAAAGTGGAGCTGGTGCAGAACTGGGAATTCAAGGCCAGGGATCTTTGTCCTGCCATTTGAAATGCCCTAAAAAGCTGGCAGAGAAGCCCAGCCAAGCGAGGCCCCTGAGCAGGGATGCTGCTCCCTGAATGAGACCTGACTCTGCCAGGGGTGAGGGTGGGGAAGGCTGAAGGATCCCAGTGAGTTTGGTGTTCCCCATCCCAGGGAACCAGGCTGGGGTTGTACCCAAATGAGCTGGAGGGGCTGTACTTTTCCTGCTGTATATTTCCTGTTGTCCTTTAATAACACTGTTCCTGGAACTGGGGTGTGATACCAAGAAACAACAACCTGAGCTCTCACAAGGCTGGGAGTCAGTGCCCTATTGGAATCTTTGCTGTTTCCCCTCAGAGTTCAGGCATGTTTTCATTTCCAGCTCCTTTGCTCAGCTGCAACCCCTCCCTTTGCTTCTGCAGAGCTGTGAGTGAGGAGGCAGCAGCAGCTTTCTGAAAACAATTTAAAAAAAGACCTGAATAACAGGCTTTGGGCATGGATTGGGTACTGTGGAGAAGGACAGATTATGTCCAGCAATGCCCCTAAATCCTGAGAAGTTTGAGCAAGTTACTTTCAACCAAATGAGGAAAAGAAAGAAGCATCAAAATATTGACAGGAAACCCGAAATCACTTGAATGTGATTGATGAGTTGACAAACCTCGTGAAGATAAAACCCTGTGCTGCTCCTGCCTCTGCTCTCAGGTGAGTTCAGAGGCAGGGACAGCATCCTGCTCCTCTCACAGCTCAAACCCCAGTGCAGGGCAGTGTGGCTGAGTCCACCCAGGTCCTGTCTGACCTGCTGCGTGTCCTCTCTCTGCTCATCCCATCTCTGTGGGAAGCTGAAGGCACAGCAGGGGCATAAGGAGATGGGAATGTTGGCCCCAGGAGAGGCTCAGGGTTAGAGGGCTCAGCCTGAGACAGGCTGCTTTGGGGCCAAAATGGGAGAGTTTTGAAAGGGCAGTCTTGGTGGGCCCTGGAGCAGCAGGTCGGCTCCTTGGAAAAGCCAGAAGGAAGTTCCCCCAGCACTCTCCCTGGATTTCAAGGCCGTTCCTGGGTGCTGCTGCTGCTGCTGCCCAGGCAGGAGCCTCTGCCATCTCCGCTGCCTCTGTTATCGGGTCCCTCTGAGGCTCTGCTGCTTCGTGTGTGACAGCCAGGCCTTGAGTACATGATTGTTTCTAGGGTTAAAGATGTGATGTAATAAAAACAGATGTTTCTGGGAAAGCAGCCTTTTTTCTCTTGTTTTGTTGTTGTTGTTGTTCTCTGGCTGAGTTTATAAACCCGGGAAATGGCACTTGGCAGATGCCATGGGAGGGACATGGGGTGTGATGAACCTGTGTGATGCCATCTGAGGACCACAAATCCAGGGACAGCACAGAGTTCTGAGAGTATCTGTGGCTTAGTGAGCATGGACCGGGGTGCTGAGGAACTCAGAGTGCATTAGGGCTTTGTGCCTCTTCCTGGGAGGAAGGCTGATGTCTGAGCACCCTCCGAGACACAGAAACAGAGCCCTGGAGAAATTCATGGGGGCTTGGTAATCCCTCTGGGGAAAATGGAGCAGCTCCAAAACACAGCCCATCCCAGGAGGGCAGAAGGCAGGGAATTCTGACAAGCCACTTTCTGTCTCACGGGTCTGTTGGACTAAATTGCCAAAGGGGGCAGCTCTGGCTTGAACTCCCAGCTGCAAATTTCCCCTTATCTCTAAAGCTGACAGTCACTTGTGTGTTCATGCTCTGATAAATGTGGTCACTGCAGCCCCCCAGCATAGAGGCAGAGAGAAACAGGCTGGACAGCTCTGTCATTTGAGGTGTTTTTCTTCAGCCTCCATTTCTCAACAATCCCTCCCCGTTTGGGGACATTTTCCCAGTGCCACCAGCACAGCAGGGTGGCACGTGCCATATCCGTGCCAGCAGTGGGACAGATGACAGCAATCACTTTCAGTGCCTTGCCACCCACTGCAGACCCAGTGCCCTGCCCACTGCTCTGCCTTTGGGCATCACTGGTGCCCGCAGTGCCCCATGGCCAGGAGTATGATTTTTATTCTTTATCCTGGATCTAATCCATGTGGGCACTGTCCTGGCTTAAATCAGGGCCACAGGGTACAAAGCCAAATTTCCTGGAGAAGCTACAATGGATTACTTTTATTTATGTTTTCTTCCCTCTCCCTTACCCACGGTGTGTGATGGATGGAGCTGGAGCCAGCACAGAGCTGGAGTTTTGCTTCGCCCAGGGTTTTTAGGTGAAATCACACACCTTGGAGTCCTGCTGGGCCCTGCTCTGCCCCTGTTCCCTCGTCCCCCGGCTGTCCCTGGGGGGACCAGCAGACTCTGGTGTTGCCAGCCCTCAGTGCCGTGTCCTCCACATCCCATTGCAGCTCTGGGAATTTGCTCCTGTGCTCCACGGTGGCACTGTGCCATCACACCCTGCCAGCCCTGGGCACACCTGCGCTTTGTCAGCGAGCACTCCTTCCTGTGCCAACACACGAGTGGGATCCCCGGGATTCTCTTAGGAACAGCATTGCCCGGGATTCCCCAATTCCCCACGGGCACAACCACGGCAGAGCAGGGGATCGGCTCCAGGGCAGCCAAGTCTCACTGCCCAGCCTCTGACAGGGCAGCTGACAGGAATGATAGAAGGCTCTCAAATCCTGACTGGCAGGGGAGGAGATGAATAATGGCCGGATTTATTGTTTTGTTCCACAGGCAGGCGGGCTCGTGGCGAAACTAGCAGATGTCAGGGCCCACAAAGGGAGGCGTTTTCTTTGCATCAGGTGCAGCAAAACTGTGTGGGATCCATTATTTCAGGGTTTATGGGCTTTGCACGGGCTCAAAAGCCGACCAGACAAGAACCACGAAAGAGAAATCCATTGAGATCTCCGAGGACAAAGGCACATTGTTGGCTGTGGCCGTGCCTGAACCATGAGTCACCAAAGGCGGGGAAATGTCTCTGCCCGCTCCCCTGGGCTCTATCGCCAGCCCTGGGCACCCTGTGTGGCCCGGCAGGGGCTGGGGCGGGTGCTGCATGCCCGACCTGGTGCTGCATCCCCAACCTGGTACTGCATCCCCGACCTGGTGCTGCATCCCGCACCTCCTGCTGCATCCCGCACCTGGTACTGCATCCCGCACCTGGTGCTGCATCCCGCACTGTTGCTGCATCCCACACTTGTTTCTT
>WBMV01004349.1:2020-36927 GCA_013396655.1 Campylorhamphus procurvoides | reverse complement strand
GGCCCGACCTGGCCGCCATCCCGGCCCACGTCCTGCAGGCTCAGGCCCTGGCCAAGCTGCGCCTCAACTCCCGCAATTCCTTCCTGTTCGTGCCGCGCCGGGAGGGCAGCCCGGCCGTGCCCCCCGCCCGCGGTGCCAGGCCGGGGCCGCCGGCGCTGCCCGGGGAGCAGAAGGTGCCCCAGGAGCCCCCCAGGGCTCCGGCCCCGCAGCAGGAGCGGCCCGTGGCTCCCCCTGCGCCCCCCGCGCCCCCCGAGCCCTCGGTGCCCGTGACTTACATCGATGACATCGTGGAGCCCGACGGCGGGGAGGGTTCTGCCAGGGCCGGCTCGACGGCGCGGACGGGGAGCTCGGAGCAGCCCGGAGGAGCCGGCCCTGACCTGGAGATGGAGGTTTCCTCCGTGCCGCTCTACNCCCCACAGTGCCGCCCAGCAGGGGGGAGGCAGCACCTTGACTGTGGTGCCCAGAAGGAAGCCCCTGGCCCCGGGGCTGCAGGCTCTCTCCGATGGCAGCGGGAGGCCGCGGCGGGAGGAAGAGGAGGAGGAGGAGGAGAGCAAAGGCAGAGGCAAAGCCATGGAGAACGCCGATGGGCCCCACGTGGGGGTGTCCCATAAAAAGCGCTACCCCACGGTGAACGAGATCGAAGTGATCGGGGGGTACCTGTCCCTGGAGAGGTCCTGCATGAGCAAGACGGGCTCTCGCCGCAAGAAGGTAATAACTGCTCGGGCACCTTGTGCTCCACAGCCAGCCTGGAAGTGAGTACTTCTGGCCTGTCCTTCCATGAGGCACTGGGTGGGAAGGGTGGAGGGCATTTGGTCTTTTGAGAGCCAGAGGCTGCTCCCAGGGTGCTGCTCCACACAGCAGCTGAGGGTGGGATATGCCTCTCCCACCCCAGCCCCTCTTGGAGATATGTTAACAGAAAGTAAAACATTTTGGATATTTTGGAAATGGTGGTTTGCACTGCTGTGGGCTTTCCCTGCAGCTCTGCTCGCCGTGTCTGCAGGTGCTGGATGTGTTCAGCTCCCCGTGCTCACTTGGGCAGCGTGGCACTGGCGTCTTCCCCGCATTAGTGATCTATTGATAGAGGCTCAGGAATTGGGGCTCGATTAGGCAGGGAGAGATCAGCAAGAACTTAACTCCCCTTGATAGGATTATACCACCTGCTCATTCAGGATGTGCAGCCACAGCTCTGAAGATCCAAGAGATGTTGGTTGCTCCAAGTGCCTTTGGAGCGAATGCCAGATTTTCTCGTTGCTTGGGATCTAACTTAGATTCTTGTGAGCCCTAAATTGAGAATTAATCTTTGTAGGGCTTGGTGAAACGCATCTGGATGTGATAAGAGGAGGAGTGGGTGGGAGTTGCTGGGCTCTGAAAGCAGCACACTGAGGTGACAGATCCCAACTCCTAGGGCTGCAATGTGACATGCTTTCCCAGAGCAGGAAGAGTTGTTTGGCATCCCGTTAACTAAATCCAGCTAGATACTGGTGGACTGAATCCACAGGGGTGCCTGAGGCACCGGGAATTATAATGTGAGGAAATCCTTTGAGCAGGGTGCATCTCATTTGAAGGGAGGCAGGGAGTGCTGCTTCCCTGGCTGTTAAATTCCTCCCTAAGCACATGCAGAGTGTGTTAATTTGATGGCGCGTAATGCAGGGAGCAGGTCTGGAGCACCAGCACCTTGAGATCCTGAACAAGCAAATGAGCAGGAGTGATGATTCTGCCTCAGTGCTCATGAAGTTTTACCTTGTTCTCCTACAGGGAAGTGTTTGGTGTGACTGGAGTTGTTCTGCAGTTTAAACACATGCTGGCTTGCTCTCCTTCCAGCTGTTCTCTTGGCTCTGCTCAGTTCAGTTTGGGGTGTTAATTGGATTTACACCAAATCAGGAGTGTGCTGTAAATAGTGAAAATACCGATACAACATGTTACAGTTCTGAGTGCTCTTAGGATGGAGTAGAAGATAGAGAGGAAATCTTCTGGGACAGGCACGTTTGGGTAAGCCCTGCTGCTGAGGCAGGGGCACAAAGAACAAAGCCTCAAGTAAGCAAAGCCAATTAAATGGTGCACAACAGAAGTTACAAAACAAAGGGAGGGAGAGGAGGGGAAGGCCAGCACAGCGACTGAGTTGTTTTTAGGTTGGTCAAACACTGAAACAGGAACTCGGAGAAGTCTTGGCATCTCCAGCCTTGGAGCTGTGTAAAACTTGGAGGGCAAAGCCTTGAGCAATGACAGCTCAGACCCACTTAAGGCAGGAGCTGGGACTAGAGACCTCCAGAAGACCTTTCCTAACGAAAAATACTGTGATATTGGTTAACAACTGTTTTGTCTGTGAGTTTTGGATTTGTGTGACATTGGGCAGGTCATGGAGCTGCTCTGCCCATGTTCTTAAGAGCTTAATGGCTTTAACTGTCCCACAGTGCAGATGAGATGCTAAGATGCACACACTACTCTAACAGCCTTCCTGAGGGGTGTCCTGCCTGAGGACTCCTATGAACATCTAGTTTTTGACAGGAGAGATGTTAAAAGGCAAAGCAGGAAATGCCTGTTATATTGCAGTGTTCGGGAGGCTGAAAGAAATGGGGACCCTTTGGAAAGTAAGATCCAGCTTAAGGAGAAGGGGTAGAGACACAGGTTTCTGGGTGAAATTAAATGTGGGGAATGTAGTGGGAGAAACACCAGTTTTTTTTTCAGTTCCCTCCCTGCTTGGGGTGGCAAACACAGGGTTTGACTTTGTAGGCAGCATTTAGAAGATGCTGATGCTGAAGCAAATGGAAAGAGTTCTGTTCACTCTTGACCTAGAGGATGTTTGTGGCTTTTACTCTGGGTAATAAGGCTGCATGTTGATGCCTGAAAAGGAAGGAGCTCGTATTAGGATGCATTCCTTGGTTTTTTCCCAAGAGATCGCTGTGTGTCGCCAAGGCAACCAGCCAAAAACAAGGGTTATGTTTTGTAGCTGTGTTGGGGTTTTCAGAAACTTGATTTTGACCTGAATTGGGCAGAAGCAAAGGGTTCCTGTGAGTTGGGAGCTGCAGTTCTTTGGTAAAACCAAAGTCCCTTCCTCTTTTGGGGTGTCAAAGTCAAACCTGATACTGGTTTTAGTGAGCAGCTACCCGTGTCTCTTGGGGTGAATGACCTTGTGCTAAGCATCTTCCTTTCCAAACCTTGCCTTACATTATGCTCCATGCTCAAGGAAGCAGTGCTTAGTGAGACTTTGATGGCTTGGAAAATGTCAATGATTTGCTGGTGCCCAGCAGGAGTCTGGGAGAGACAAAAAGCAGGTCTGGCACAGCCTGGAAATGCTGTGGATCAGTGGGTGTCTGTATGTACGGTCAGGGCTAATGATTTATTAGGAGGGAGGGAGGCAGCCCTGGAAGTTCAACCTGCTGTTCTGTGAGATACAAATGGTGTTTTTCTTCAAGTGTGGAAACTGGGCCTCTCTTTTCATCCCCATGTCTGGCCACTGATTGCCTGACTAGTAAAGAGCAAAATGGAACTGGTGTGGTCCACGTCCTCGGGCCCACCATCCTCCTGGCTTTTTGGAGTTGGAGGGTGGCTGGGACAGGCTGGGAGCAGGTTCCAGCCCTGCTCTGCTCTGACCTGTGGCCTGAGGGATGCTGCTGGTGTTCAAGGCCTTTTGGGGAAAAGCAGCTTTATTCCTCCTTCCAGACCTTCAAAGATGTGAAACAGATGTTAGTTTTGGAGTCGGAGCTGGATCTTGATGAGGGAGAGAGACAAAGATGCTGTTCCTGTGTTGAGATAACAAATGTGTTCCCGGCTCTCTTGTGCAACTGGAGCTGCTGTGGTGGGACAGGACAGGCAGGGCTCAGCTCTGAGGGGCTGGAGGGCTGAGTGTGAGGGACACAGCAGGGTGTGCAGGTGGAGGGCAGAGCCCTGGGGATGGACTGCCCCTGTGGGCAGGGACTCGGAGCTTTTGTCCTCCTGCAGGGTTAAGGTGCCCTTGAGGACTCCTCATCTGCTCCGTGGCTGTTTTGAGACCTCTGCAAGGTGTGCCAACATGAGTTCAGATAAAGCTGTGGGAGTGTGACTCAGCCTGAGGGCTCGGTGACCATTCCCAGCTCCAAACGGATGTGCTGGGCAGCTGCTGGGGGAGCCTGGCTGAGCTCTCAGCCCTGGTGGCCAGCACAGGATGCGTGCACAGGGCTGGAGGGAGACCTGCTGACCTTCATTCTAAACTGGGAGTGGGGCAGAGGATGCAGAGCACTGCTGGTGACCCCTGCTCAGGGCTCCTCTTTGTGCTCTGCCACTGCAGAGAAGGAGCGGCGTTCCAGCCCCACAGCCCCGGGAGGGAGGGCAGGCTTTGCTGCAGGATGTGCATCTTTGGGATCTCCGAGGATCAAATCTAGCTCGGCTGAGCTGACAAGACTCAATGGTGGTTTGGTCCCCTGCCAGAATAACGTACAATAAAGTTGTCAGTGAGATAGAAATCTGAGTTTCTGCAGAGCATGACTGGCATGTTGGATCGAGAGCTCGGAAAGGACGGCAAACTGCAGAGCCAGCTGGGCTTTGGGGGAGCAGGCACTGCCTTCAGGCTGTGCTCTCACCTCCTGGAGGCTGCACTGCTGGGGATGGCCTGGCTGTGCAGCATTCACCCTGACTCTGCTCCTTCCACGAGTCTTGTCACTCCTGCAGTCCATTCAAGTCACAGGATGTTTGTCCTCTCCAGGGAAAGTGACTCCTGGCCAGGCCACCCAAAGTCCTGTGAGTAAGAGGATCTGAGAGCCAACAGCCAGCAGGTTGTTGATGGGTTTGATGTGTTTTTCCTGTCACAGCTGGTGGTTTGCCATGTGCTGGCAGGAGAGCCTCAGCCCTGCGTGAGCATGGGTTATGGGAACAAGGCTGGTGGGATCCAAACCAGTTGGAGTCTAGTGCTAAATTGTCTTCACAGATGTTCAGCTGAACCTCCAAAAGTTCCAGCTTATGTGGACTTCAGGGAGGTCCATTTCCTAATGTTTTGAGCTGTGTAGTGCCTGAATGTGCCTTCCAAATTCCCACTTAAATATTTATCTAGTAAAAAAATATTCTAAATATCCCTCAGTCGTCATCGTGGGCAGGATTGGGCAGCAGCTTTGTTGATCTAACTTGCTGAACTTTTTGCTTCTGTAGTTTTCCATCTGTGGAGTTGTGGAGATGGTCCCCGGTGAGAACCATGTGTTGGCTTGGGCTGTTGGCAGAGATGAACATTTCCAGCTATTGCCCAGACCTGTCTGGAGCAGGTGTGGAGTTTAAGTATTAGTGGCTGCCTGAAGTGTTTTTTTTGCAGTGTATAACAGAGTTAAATTAACCATAACACAAGTAAATTAATCTAGTGGTAGAAGCAAAAATCTCTGCAAAAATTCCTTAGATTATGTCATCTCTGTGTTTTGGAGGGATCAGGACAGAGATTTGTGTTCTTTAGCTCTGAGATCTGCGTGTTCTTGCTCTGTTTTGTGTCTCTGGCTGTGCTCTCTTGGGGCAGATCCATCTGCCACTTTTAAGGAGGGGCTGTGGCAGTATCTGCCATGGATGTATGGCATTTTTGGTAGATGAGGTCAGCAGTGATAAGTCATGCTCAGGAAATAAGTGTCTTGGATGAGGAAGCACAGCCCCTCCCCTGCAGAGGTGATCTCCACCAGCTGTCAGATGGCAGCAGGCTCTTTCACCCAGACAGGGCTATTGCCCTGCCCTTTTCTATTTCTGTTGATTTTTAGCCTGTGATGTTGATGGCTGAAGACTCTAGAAATCAGAATTTGCTGTAGTTACATCTTTTGAACCACTTCACAAGCTGCACCCAAGGCTGATGGTGGGGCACTGGGGGTTTTTTTGTTTCCCCACTGCCTGCCAGCTGCTTGAAGTGCTGGTACTTTCTTGGCAGAGCAGATGAGTCAGATTTATCTCATCTCTGTTGTGGGAAACTTTCTGTGACTGAGGTTCTCCATGGCCTCACCACTCCCAAGCTTCGCCTCATGCTGTAGCAACAGTCTGAGCTGCTCCCAGATTCCTCTGGTTTTCTTCCTCCCATCCCTTGTCACTGTCAGCACCGAGGGGAATGGGACAGAAGAGTTAAAATAGAAACTCTTAGGCAAATTAGAGACAAGCCTGGCTTTGAAGCTGGTTAGGACGTGCCCAGGGCTCAGCCTGCCCCAGAGCTCGAGAGGAGATTTGAAGTACTTTGTGCTCTGAACTCTAATCACAAGGATTACAGTTAACGTTATCTTAATCAGTTTCCTTAATCTGTGGACCAGATTGGAGATGGTTTATAATTTCTCTCTATCTCAAGGATTCAGCTTGTTTTGGGTTTGGGTTTTCCTCCCCACTTTGTTTTTTCCAGTATGTGGTCGTGGTGTTCTGAGAGGAGCAGAGGAAGGACACACTGGGGCTGTCTGGTCTGTCTTATATGTGGGGAACAGTAGGAAAAATGAAGATGTTTAATTTCTGCATTCAGTGGCAGCAAAGGAGTTCTCTGTAAGAATTGCTGCAGCAGCATCTCCATCTCCTCAGTTGTGCTTACCCCCCTCCCAAGTGAAACCTGAATTTAAAACCTATTTACAGCCCAGACTGTTCCTAGTGACTGCAGTGGGGTGTGGGTATGGTGTGAGGCTGGGAGGAATCACTGCTGGGGCAGTTTGTGTAGGAAGAGTCCTGTGCAGGGTCTGTATCACACACAGCAATTCACAAACATCCTGGGAAAATCTGCACTGCAGGAAGTTGGTGCTGATGTTTTCCAAGAAGTGCCCTTTGGATGATGTTGGGAACTTGGCAGGATGGAGCTGCTGGTTTGGGGGCATCGGGAGGAACACAGGCAGGCTGGAGGAAATATCTCAGACACGATGACAGCAGGCCACTTGTGTGCTGAGGGAAGTTGGGTCACTTGCAGCTGCTGAAAATGCAGGGCTGAGGGCACATCCCTGAGGCTCCTGGTGAACCTGCTGCACTTCTCATCCAGGAAGGACCTTTTGCATGTTAGTTGTAGAGAAAGAGGGCAAGAGGGACATGAACTCTGTCATGCAGGGCATGCTGTGCACATCTCTGAAACCTGCTGGTCCTGAAGTCTGGAAAAGCTCCTGGGTGGGAAGTAATTCTGTTCCCAACCTCCCTGTATTTCCCATGGAATGATGCTCCACTGGGTCTCATTCCAGCACCAAACCAAGGCATTTGAGCTGCTCTGGGCAGTCTGGGTTGCACAGGAATGTTTGTGGGTGGTGACTCCCAGCGCTGCACTGTGGTGTAGCTACAAATGGTCTGCTCAGAGCTGCCTGGAAAACAGAATTCTCTGCTCTTGGGGAGTTCTGTGTGTTGTTTATGAAGACACCAAGCCTTGGCACTAATTGGACCTTGTTTATCCTGCTCTCTTTGTGTATTCAGAGGTTTGTTTTGTAGATGTAGAGAGATGTGTCTAATTCTTAAGGGCCAAGTAAGTTGAATTGCTTGTTTTACTGTGTCAGGCTCTGCCTGCAGATGTGAGGAGGAATAAAGGGCTCCTTGGGTGAATGGCTGCTCTGTGCCCTGGCACCCTGGGACTCCAGCTGTGGTTCTTTGGGCTCTGGGATGTCTCCTTGTGCAACACAGTCGAGGGAAGAGTTAACCAAGCTGCCTGTCCTGTGATGCTCCCGGGGCTGTCCCCACCCTGTCACTTCTCACCAGGAATTTGAAACTTCCCTGTGTCTTGCACAAGGAGTTTAATATTTCGAATCTCCATGCATTGCTCCTATCTACCATGTGCTCCAGCATATTGATTACACAGAGCTGGCTTTGTGGGTTGCCTTGTAAATGGAGACTTTCTTGTTTTGCCTCGTGGCTTGGGTGCTGGGATGTGATCGTGGAGGACACCTCTCTTTTGCCAGCCACACAGGGCTTCCCTGACGTGCTCCTGCTGTAAATCTGTAGTGCCCTTAGCTCTGCTCAGCAGCTGACTGTGGTGCAGTTAATGGCTGAGCAAAAGTCAGTGTTGCTCTTAGGAAACACTTCTTGGAAAAGCATGATCGAGTCAGCCTGTGCTGACACAGCCAACTTCAGTTCCCCAAAACTATTCTTTTTGTACAAAGTAACAGAAAAGCACATTTCTGAAGTGCCATGGGCAGTTTCCATGGGCATACTTAGGCTGCTTCAGCCACGGCCATGCAGGGTTAATCCGATAGAGGAACCAAGCCTCAAGTCCCCTCTGTTCCTAGGGATACTTGTCAGGGAAAAACTCTTTATTCCTGTGTCAAGGAAAGGCTTTAGAGATGCAAAAGCTCCTTATCTTCTCCGGAATGATAGCAAATGCCTTGGTCATGTGCTGATGCTGCTGCTGCAGTCCCCTGGGTGCTATTCCAGGCTGCTGCACAGAGTTTGTGCCCAGAGTTATTCAACAATTTGGGCTGACACACGGCCACGTTTTCAGGACAAGTACAGGCACATAGGCAAGCTGATCACTGACTCCAAGGAAATGGCTCATTTTCACAAAAATCCTTTCTCTAAAACTTTCTTTTCATGGGAGTTGTCTAGATCATGGACTGCAGGTAGCTATAATATGAAGTTTTCTGCAGAGGTTTGGAGTTTATGAACTGCTTCTCTGCCTCCTTTTACTAAATCTGCTGCTCTGTGAGAACGGTCAGATGGGAGGACCAGGGTAAACCCTTTGGAGATCTTTTCCACCATAAATTACCTGCTTCTACGCTCCATTTCCAGTCTCACAAGCAGTCATTTGTGCTGAGACCTTCCCTCTCACCCCATGGCAGCTGGGAGGTTGTTCTGTGTTTAGACCAGCCCTGAGCTCTGCTGGGCAGAGCCTCCATCAGCTGAGTGGGTTTGGTCACTGAGTTTCCCTGCCCAGCTCGAGGGGCTGTTGCCAAACCTCCCTGTGCTGCTCTGAGTGCACTTCCTGACCCATTCCCAGCTGGCTGCTGCAGTTTCAGGTGTCAGGCGTGATGTCCTTGTGCTTTCATCTCATTGATCCAATCTTTAGACAAACCAGTGCAGCAGCAAATGCAGCTCAGTGCAAGATGCACAGGAACACAAGGTTATTCCAGACTCTCACTTTGCTCCTGTCTGATCTCTGGGATCTCATTCACTCCAGCTGAATGGTGGACCCTCCCTGCAGGTCCAGCCAAACCCTCCCGTGTTTGTAGCTGAGAGAGGAGGTGTTTGGTTGGCCAGGTGTGAAAAGCTGCTTTAAATCACACCCAGCAGCACTTGGCAGCCCAGCTTGTCCTGGGGGTCAGAGCAGTCCCTGGGCCTGTCACTTGGGAATTATATTGCTTGAGGAGCATGAGAGAAGAAAATTAGTACCTGAAAAGAACAAATCTGATCCCTGGTTCTCCTCAGCTGTTTGGATCTGGTGAAGCCTTGGTGGGTTGGGACCTGCTGGAGTTGCTGTGGGTTGTCAGCAATGTGCTGACTCTGACTCTCCTTGCTGGGATATAATTACAGGGTGATTTTTTTTCTCTTTTCATGTTTAGAATGTTTATTTTTTCCTGACTGTTAAAAGGTTTTGGGTTGCCAAAGAGGTTCCTGTTTAAAAGGTGCAAACACCTTACATTATCACTTGGGCTTTGCCTCCTCAGCCAAGAAGCAAATGTGATAAAGGGTGGAGAAGAGAAAAGCCACACTAAAGAGATTGCTTCTGGAGCTGAGGATGCAGATTAATCCCCAGAGACTTTCAGGGAGATCCCTGGTGTGTGAGAAGCCACAGTGTGTTTGCTGTCATTAAAACTGCCTTGCAGACTTTCCCACCTCCCTTTTGGAGGTGAGGTATCTGCTGATTGTCGTTGCTCATGTCATAGTTGTATAAACTGGTTATTTTTATTTCTAATAAGTCTCTGTCCATGGGGACTCTTTGGTGGTTGGTCTGGGAGCAGCCTGCCCTGAAACAGGGTTGACTTTTGTTTTCTTTTCTAAATGAGCCTTGTATGACTGCTCAGATTTACGCACGTTGGGCAATGTTTGCCCTGCCTTCCCTTTTCCTGGGTACTTTATTACTCATTACTGTTCAAATCCAAGCAAATAAATAAATGATTCTTGCTATGGCAACAAGAATCTGTTGGCTGAACAGCACAATATTCCCTGAAAAGCCTGCTTTACTTTTCCCAGCATGTTTGGGCAGGGTATTAATATATAGATATATGGACTGGTTTGTGACACAGTTGTGGGTGAAACCAGGTGAGTGAAGAGTGACAAATCCCTGCAAACATCCACAGCTGAAGGGTGCAGAATTCTTCCTTGCCACAAGTGGCAGCTGCTGCTGGGGCAGAAATGGGGAAAGCAGTGCTGAGCCACACTGAGCAGAGCCCTCTGGCCAGGCTCCAGTGTGCTTGGCTCTGCTGGGATAAGCTTTTCTTCTGAACAAACGTCCCCTCTTGCCTTTTGTGTTCCCATAAAAGCCTCAGTGGTCTGGCAAGGGGCTGCTGGCTGTGCAAACCTCTTGTCTGTGCCATTACTGGGCCCTTGATTTGCCTTTTCAGATGGCTCCTGGGACTGAAGTGCCTGTGTTCCCAGCAGTTCTGTGGCTGCTCAGAGCGTTTCTTAAGGCAGCTCTGCCCCAGGTGTCCCCTGGTTTTACCTGAGCACGTCACCTTCTGTCTTGTCTTGGGTCAAGCTGGGGTTGTGCTTCCCTGAAAGCACGTCATGCTTGGGGAGGGGAGCTGAGCAGGTTTACTGCTTTGGGGTTTGGTGCTCTCTCCCTGCACGGCCAGGGCTGGCTGAGCTCCCTGCAGTCCTTCCCTGTGCCAGCACCTGGTTGTTCCTCGTGTTTGCTTTGCCTGGGTGCGCCCCGGGCTTTATTGCAGCAGCCGTGGGGCTGTGCTGGTGCTGGGGGGCAGCTCTGGGGGCACAGGGGGGGACACCCCCACCTGTGTGGGGTTTGGTGGGGCTTGCTGCCTGCTGTGAGCCTTGGCCTGAGCTGCTGGAGCAGCAGGCTGGCTTGTCCTGAGCTGTCCCCAGCTGTCCCCTGGGCGCGTGTGGCTGCCCTGCTGTGGTTAATGATTGCTCTGTGGGAATGGCTCCAGCACTGCCTCCTGCACAGGTGCCTGGGAGGCTCCTGCTGGACACCCAGCCCAGCTCTGGGGATGAGAACTGGGATGAACTGGCTGTGGGAAGTGGGAGCTGTGGGAGTTGGGGGCTGTAGGGGTGTTGTCGCCTCTGGGCACCGTGTGGGGAGTGTCATATCTTTGTCATATCCCTGGGTCATTTCTGCTGCGTTCTGCTCTTTGGTTTTACTCCCTGGTGAGGCAGTTTCCTCCTCCAGCACTACATGCACCTTTGGTTCAAACTGGACTCTTAAGTAATTTTTCTTAGAGATTTCCTCCAGATAACAGAAACCCAGGAACACTTAGTTCCACCTCCCAGGCTTAAATTCTAAACCCAAGGCATATCTCTCCTGTCTCCTCTTGTTTTCCATGTTTAGCTAAGCACTTCCTGCCCTTCAGTGCAGCTGCCAGCCCTGGTAAGCAGCCTGTGTGCAGTGTCTGGTTCTGGGATAGCTCCTGAGCTTGCAGGAGCTCTGGGCACCTCCAGCCTCGTGGCCTTCGTGCCTGGCAGTGTGGCTTGTCCCCAGTACAGACACCACATTGTGAGCTGGCACAGCCTGCCTCGGATCAGGGAGCATCTAGGTCATCAGCAGGGATGGGAAATTCAGGGAACAGCAACTGGGGTGCTCTAATCTTCAGGACTGTTTTATTCCAACCCCTTTTCTTTGAAATACAATCACTCTTCTCCCCATGTGTCATCTGGAGGAGGTCAGAGTGTCTCTGAACAGGGCTGGGGCAGGGAATGGGGAAAGGCAGCTGGTTGCCCTCTCTGCTGTTTCCATCCTGCCCTCTCCTGGGAGTGTGTCCAAGGCACATCCCGTCCTGGGGTGGGGTGGCACCCCAAGTGTGGATCTGCAGTGTGGAGGAGGTGCAGGTGCTCGCCCTGTTACCCACATTTGAGTTGAACTCCCCTTGCAGTTTTGCTGAGAAGCAGCAGGGAAACACTCCCTGCCTGGCCCTGCAGACCCTGCTCCCCCACAGCTCCTGGGTTCCATGGGCAGCACAGGTGACACTGTGACCCACTGGCAGCTCTGGCCCCTGGGGACTTCAGCAGCCCCCAGCACTGTGGCACTTGAGAGCTGCTTGGGGACAGGTGACACTTGCCAGCCTGTGGGGGATTTGTGTGTGAGGAAAACTGCAAATGTGGCACGAGAGGTAAACGTGCTGCACTTGCTCTTGCCAGTCATTACCTGGCATCTGGAGAGATCCATCCAGCTCCCGCTGCCTGTCACAAGCTACCACGTCCTTTTAATTCTGTTTATAACCTTATTGACTGGATTTTAATTGTATTTAGAAGTAGAGGGATCACAACACCCTTTTAGACAGCTGCTGCTGAACCTTGATCCCTGTTGGCCGGATACTTCCCTACTTCTGGCGTAAATCTATTCCTGGCAGGCTTATCCTCTTTGTTTGTCTGTTGTGTGCTGGCATCAGCAGCTCTCTGCTCCTTGGAGGTTATTTTCTGGTGTTTTTAAAGAGCTGTGATGCTTTTTCTCAGCCTGCACTTGTGCTGGTGTGAAGTTTTTGCCAGTGAATCTCCTCTGCACCTGTGGAGGTGACCTGTAACCAGATCCTCCAAGCACAAAGGTAGATAATGATTAGGGCAGGCCAGGCTGCAGGGAGAAAACCCTTCCCTCAGCTTTTCTTTTCGATTTGGAATAGCACATCTGGAGTTACTTCCACCACCTGCTGGGTGTTACAGGGAGGGTGCTGCCAGCCATCCCAATTCCAGCAGAAATGCCTTGCTTCGTTCCTGGTTTAAGCAGCATCCTAATGATGATTACAGTGCTCTATTTTCTTCTTCAGTTATTCACCAGTGATGAACTTCTCTTAGAGCCAGGGTTGGTCTTAAACACCATTCCATTTCTAGTGTTCTTGCTCTCCAATTTTCGTCATGACCTATACAGTTCTGGTTTTTCTTTGATGAACTCTCATGTTCATCACCTTCATCCCTCAGTTACTGTGCAAAGGTCATTAGTGAGAATACTGAATAAAACTGGTTTCAAACCAGAACCTTGTCCAGTATTTTCCTTTCTCTGCTACCACCTGTTACCATCTCCCCTTTAGCTGCCTTCACCTTCTCACTTGTGGTATTAAGCCCTGTCTTATGTAGCTGAAATAGCTCTTTGCCTCCCAAGACTGGCGTTCTTATCACCAGTGTTTCTGTTTTCTGGAGCATGGGTACACAAAGGAGTTGTCAGGCATTAGAATTGTCACCTTTCCAACATGTGGATGTTTTCCTTTCCTGCTTGGCAACATTGATCTCTTGAGAGACACGCTGTGGGTGCTGGGCATCAGTGTGAGATGATAATGAAGGGCAAAATGCCAGGGATACTCTGGACCCCTCAGCCTCCTGCCTCCCTCCCATCCATTTGGCTCTCTGCTTTTGGGGTTTCCCTCATGTGGCAAGACCAAGGCATATGGGGAGGATTTGGGGGATATTTAGTCACTCCTATTAAGCAGGGTGCAGCCCTGGGGTGCCCAGTGGCCTGTGCCAGAGGCAGCACTGGGATCAGTGGGTTCCTGTGCTGCTCTCTGATAATCCTCCTTTGCTGTTGTCTAGATGAAGATCTCCTTCAATGAGACAAGTTTGCAGACTATGTTTGAGTACCCATCAGAGAGCTCCCTGGCAGAAGAGGAGGAGGAAGAGGAAGGACATGCTTCTGAAACAGAGGAGGAAAAATCTTGCAGCTTTTACGTTCCACGCCCAAACAGCACTTTGCATCCCAGTACACCTAACTCAGGTGAGTGAGGCAGTGTTGGCACTGTGGGGTTTCTGGGGGTGTCTGAGCCTGTCCATGTTTCCTGCAGACCCTTATGGGGCTCCACAAGGGTGGAGATGCTAATGGAGAGGAACAGGGAACTGCAGCTGGGCAGCTCCCATTGTGTTCCTGCCAGGATCCTGCTCCCACTTCCCGTTTGGGTGGTGAGGCATATTTACATCAGCTTTCTGCTTCCAGCAGATTTGTCCAGCTACACCCCAAAGCACTCCGTGAAGTTCAGCGAGTGGCAGGAGCAGAAGTATGAGGGTCCTGCTACAGAGGGACCCCTCCCAAAGGAAGCTGATTCCCATGGAAACCAAGTCATGGTGAGGCTTTAAATAAGCAAGTCTTGGCTTTGTCCTGCTGTGCTGTTCTGTGGCACTGGGGTTATTCTGGGCAGGGGATGGGATGTGCTTTGTGTTCACTGTCCAGGGAGGTGTGGCACTGCTCCCAGAGGGACCAGCACACAGTCCCACTGCCACAACACACCTGCCTCTCCCTGTCTGTGTGAAGGAGACTGAAGGCAGCTGGCACACTCTACTCAGCACAGGAAAGGTGTGGATCTGTTGGAATGAGTGCAGAGGAGGCCACAGAGATGCCCCAAGGGCTGGAGCCCCTCTGCTCTGGAGACAGGCTGGGAGAGCTGGGGGGCCTTGAGCCTGGAGAAGAGAAGGCTCCGGGGAGACTTGAGAGCCCCTTCCAGTGCCTAAAGGGGGTAAAGAAGAGGGGCATTGAACTTTTACATGCAGTTGGGAGGACAAGCCGGGGGGGTGTTTGAACTAAAAGAGATTTAGATTAGTTATTGGGAAGAAATCCTTCCCTGTGAGGGTGGGCAGGCCCTGGCACAGGTTGCCCAGAGAAGCTGTGGCTGCCCCATCCCTGGAAGTGTCCAAGGATGGAGCTTGGAGCATTCTGGGCCAGTGGAAGGTGTCCCTGCCCATGGAAGGGAGTAGAATGAGATGAGCTTTAAGGTCCTTTCCAACCCCCAACCCATTCTGGGATTCTGTGATACTCCAGGGCACGTTTGGAGGGGAAAATTAATGCCCTGGTGAGCCCTGGGCAAGGTGCCAGCACAGCCTTCCCCATGCAGAGGGGTGGGTGCTCCTTTGCTCTGGGTTTGGTGACCCCTCGGTGTCACTGCTCTGCTCTCCCCACAGCTCACGCCGGCAGAGAAGGGCGGACTCTCGGATTTCAGCAGCGAGCCTGCCCTCTATTTCTGACGGCTCCATGGCCGATGCTGCAGCAGCAGCTGCTGGGCAGGCCGTGTCAGTGCACCTGCCCCACGCACGGACAGCGCCCGCCCCAGCGCCCCGCGTTGGATCCCGATGCCAAGGGGGGACGAGATGCTGTCGGGCATCTTCGGAGAATATTTGCACTGCATTTTGGGACCTAATTACTGTTTTTAAGGCGTATGATTTATTCTGCCTGTGGCCTTGCGTATTCCTTGTTCAAGATCAGCTGCTGGTTAGGCAAGTGTGTGAAGGGCAGAGCTGCAGTCCCGGCAGGGATGTGGATTCTTGGTGCTTCTCTGGGTGCAGGCTCTGGGCAGCTCCTGGAACACTCCTCCCAGCAGAGGCCTCAGGGACTTGGAGCACTGGGAACACCTGAGCGTGGCTGTGATTTCACAGATGGGCTGTCAGTCTGGAAAACCACTGTAGGTTCATGGTGTTCTTGGCATGTTTCTGGGTCTGGTTTCACTGAACCACCGTGGAATTAACGTGCCAGTTGCATGTCTGTGGAGTTCACTGCACACCCTGTGTGAGGGATGGGGAGAGGAATGAACTGCCTTTAGCTTTAGGTGTCATTTTTGCACCAATCTATAAAGAAGTGTCCAGACTGGCTTGAGCCTCTTGAAAATTCCCAAATACTGGCCATAGCTTTGATCTGTCCATACCCAAATCTGGCAGCCAGTCTCTAGGAATTGCTGGTTGTGCTCCAGTTTTCCAGTTCCTCTTGTTGCTCTGTTCCAGATCTGGTTGATCTGTTGTGGTTGGTGGGGAGGGTTCCTTTAAACCACGCTCTGCTCCTCTAATCAAAGCACAGGAGGACACTTTCACTCCTTTCTTCTGCAGAACTTGAACAAGGAATGCATTTTTTTTTGTTTTTTTCTAGGATTTTTATAGTTCTATTGTAATTGTTTAATACAGCCAATATGCAAAGGAATCTGCTAGAATCTTCCATTTACATTTTCTACTACTGTAAACTCAGGGTCCAAATTGCACTCTGGAACAGATGGAACACTGCTGCTAATGTGATTTGTACTTTGGGATTAAAAGAGATGTAGTGGGAACAGATCCGGCCTCTTTGGGCTTTATGGAATGAGTGGCCCCCCGGCGTGGGGCTCTGTCCAAAGGAACAGGCTGGTATCTTTGATTTAGTTTGATATTTTTATTTGCTTTGTCTGTTATATAGAGATGATGAATGTCTGCTCAAGGTCTGTGAACTGAAAATGCTCTGCATACCTTGCACTGGGTTTGGTGTGTATTGTAGCAGCAGGGGAAGGTCGTTCTGCTGAGAAATATGGTCAGGATTAAATGTTAGTACATACCTACTTGTAGCTGTTCCCTTCTGTGCCTAAACACTTCTGGAAAGAGAAGGAAAAAAAGAAAAAAAAAAGATAGTCAGTAGTTTGTTAGATTTTGGCTGGAGGGGCCACACAGGAACACTTTGCACCTCCTTGTCCTTTCCAGGCCAACTCAAGACCAGCTCCCTGCGTGACCTCCTGGTGTCAGCAGTGCATCTGCCTGTGACATGACATAGGAATGTGGAATTTCACCTGTTAAGGCTTCTCCTGTTAATGAAATACTTCAGGACACGGTGCTGAGACTGGGGTAGAAAGAGGGAAAATGAAAGGCCACCAGTGAGTGCAAGATTTAAGGGGTAAGTTCTCAGCTGTGCGGAGTTAAACACTGAGCAGTGCCCACAGCCAAAGATAGGGGACTGTGCTTGAAGAAAAGTTTTCTTTTTACAGCTTTTTTAGGAGGAAAGGTCCCAGTGAGCATCTTCCCCTGTGGAAAAGCCCAGGCCAGTTTAAGGCAGCTCTCTTTCTAGATTCACAGCTTTGCAAAACTACAGGTGGTGAAGCAAAAGCTGCTTTCAACTCAAGTTAAGGACAAGGTGTCAGGACTAGTTCAGACTTCGTTCTGCTGTGGATCAAAGAGGAATGCTAAAGCCAACAATACCCTGCAGCTTGTTCCCCTGACCTCAGCCAGCTGAAACACTGCTCTGGTGTGCTGTACTCTTGAGTTAACTCGTGCCTGCAGCCCTGTGGGCAGGACAGGCTCAGCAGCTGTGGGAGTGCAGAGTGTGCTGCTGACTCTCTGCTCCTTCCCCAGTGACTCTGCTCTACCCTGTCCCTGGCTCACACCTCACCCAGCTCTGCTCCAATCCCTGTCTGTGCCAGGTGCTCTGAGCTCACTCCTGGCAGAGCAAGGTGAGTGCTGTTCCCAGGGCAGAAGCAGCTAAGTCACCTCCTGGGACATGCTCCAGGATCACTGTGCTCAAAATAAAAGGTATTTTTTTTGTACATGCCTACCCTCATCTCCAACATTTAAGGATCAACTTTAGTAGATCTCTTAACTAATACCAAAGCACGTCTGAAAGGAAAATGTGCTTCTGCAAAACAGAGACTTTTATTAAATGTGGCATCCTTGTAGCAGAACAGCAGCTGTCCCAGACCAGCAGGACTTCCCAGGCTCAAAAACAAGTTTAGAAACGCTTTTGTTGATGTGCTGCTTGTCCTAATGAACTGCTTTGTGGCTCACTGGCTTTATCATCATTCCCACTTTCTTCCTTCAGGATATCTAGCAATGTCTGAGAATTGTCCAGTATCTGGGAAAGAAATAAAAATAGCTTATTTTTACATAAACTGTTTCTCTTATGAGTTCCCTTCAAGTTAGCTGACCTGCCTTGAAGCAAGAAGGGTTCTCCAGCCCTTACAGTCCCTAATTCCTGGTGATGTATCATCCTGTATCATTCCTGCAGGAATGTCTGGGGGGAATTGCTCTGGTTTGTGCCCATATTCTGAATGTGAAACACCTTAAGCAAAATATCTGTCTTGGAGAACAAGGCAGAGAAGTTCCTGAAGCAGCCTGGGCTGAACTTCTGGGGGCTTTTTGTTTGGTTGGCAGGGACTTTTTAAGGGAGATGTTGATACCTGGGCTTTTTAGATCAGTATTACTGTGCTCAGCTGACCCAGTTGCAAGTCTCTTCTGCTATTAAAACTGCACATTTTGAGTTTCTGGCTTCAAGCCTAACCCAACTCCATGGTGACCTTAAGTCAGACTAAATCTTTTATTAATTTTCTCCTATTTTTAGCTTAACAGTGTACATAATCTAACATCCCTGTGGGCTACAAAAGGTTATGGGGACCTTGCTGCCTGTCCATCTCACCAGTGTAAAATTTAAACAGTGGACAATTGTAACAAAATGTGATGGCTGTAGTCCCAAAGATCATTTTATGTTCCTGTGAGCTTGTGGGAATCACTCAGTGGTCAGAGAGGAGCTGAAGGGAAGTGTCCTGCAGGATGAGGTGCTGGAGGGATTTGCCACCCTGGAGCAAAGTGGAGTCCTGTGAGGGGTGGGGAAAGGCAAGGAGTGATCACAAACCAGTGATGGACATCCCCAGGAAGGGAACTTGGTTACTGGTTTCTGTTTGTAGGACAGCAGCACCCTCTCCTGACCACCTCTGCTTTATACCTCCTGTGAGTGTTCATTTCAATAAACAGGAATTCAGTTGTAGGCTGGGGGTGTGACTTGGACCTCAGGTAAGGTTGTTTTCAAAGGGGCTGTTTGTGTACCTTTATGATACAGTTTTTAAGCTGTTGAATTTTTATGTGAGTTTCAGTTCAGCCATCAGGTTTTGAAGCATCTCCAGCCTCACCTGAAAAATAACTGTCATGGGCAAGTACTGGCTTTGGGAGAGGAAGAGATGCTGACACAGAGTAGGTGATCACATCCGAATGGCAGATGAGAGGAGATAGAACTAACAGGGGAAAGAATGCTTGTGGCCTGAACTGCCCTGTCACCAGGGGCTTGAAAGATCCCTTTTTAAAAACAAAAAGCTTGCTGGTGTGTAATGCAGACATGACCTCAGCTGTGATCCTGCATGTGGGATCAAGCAATCCCTACCTGGCAGTTTATAAATCCAGGAACAGTGAGAGGGTAGAGCTGTCCCAGGAGCTGAAATGACAGCACCCGCCCTCCACTGTTTGCCTCCTTCCCACCCTTGACTGCCCCAACAATTGGACTCTTATTATTTCATTAAAGATGAAAGGAACTACACAAAAGGTTGGGCAGGAAGAGTGTCTGGCAGGCCAGCAGCTCCATCAGCACCCCTGTAATCTGCATGAATTCATGGGCTCCTGGGGCAGTGTCATGTCTCTGGTTTCCCCCTTTTCTCCCAAACTATGGGGGGGAGATGGTCACTTTCAGGGATCTGTTTCAAGGACCACTTTGATGTGTTTCAACAATAAAGTTTGCTCAAGCTCAAACAGCACCAAAACTAACACAAATCCAACCCCCTCATCATGGGGCTGAGCCAGCCAGGGCCACATCCCGGGCAGGGGCAGGGCAGGTGTCAGGGCTGGAATGCTACGAGTGTGGAGGATGGTTCACGGAGGGATCCACAGGGACCATCCAGTCCAACTCCTGGTCCTACACAGACACCCCAGCTATCCCACCCTGTGCCCCAGAGGATCATCCAAACCCTCCTGGAGCTCTGGCAGCCTTGGGGCTGTGCCCACTGCCCTGGGGAGCCTGGGCAGTGCCCACCACCCTCTGGGGGAAGAACCTTTCCCTGAGATCCAACCTAATGTTGTGTCAGGGCAGTGGGCACGGCCCCAGGGCTGCCAGAGCTCCAGGAGTGTTTGGACAACGCTCTGAGGGACAGGGCGGGATTGTTGGGATGTCTGTGCAGGGCCAGGGGTTGAACTCCATCCTCGTGGGTCCCTTCCAGCTCCGCCTGTTCTGCGACCCCACGATCCCCTCGGGGGCTGTCACGGGCTCCGCTCCCCATCACGAGGGTGTTCCACAGCACACCGGGGCCCATCCGAGCCACCTGCCCCGCAGTCCTTGCCCAAGTCCCTGTCCTCCCTTGCCCTCACCCCCTCTCCTCCCTCCCTGCCTGCCTTCCCTGCCCTCCCTCCCTCCTGCCCGCCGTACCTCCCCGCAGGCCGCCTCGGTCTCGGCGATGGTGCTGTCGATGAGTGCCCTGGCGGCGCTCAGCTCTGCCAGCACCTCGCTGCTCTGTGCCAGCCTCCGTGCCAGCTCTGCCAGCCGAGCCTGCAGCCGCCGCCGCTCCGCCTGCTCGGCCGCGATCCGCCCGCTCAGCTCGGCCCGCCGGCCGCGGAGCTGCGACAGCACTGCGGGGACACGGCCGGGGCTGCGTGGGCATGGGGCGGCCTGTCCGGGGGCAAATCACCCTGTCCTGGGCTGTCACACCCTGCCCGGGGATGGGACAACCTGCCTGGGGATGGGACAGCCTGTCCTGGGATGGGACAGCCTGCCCGGGGATGGGACAGCCTGCCTGGGATGGGACAGCCTGTCCGGGGATGGGACAGCCTGCCTGGGATGGGACAGCCTGTCCGGGGATGGGATAGCCTATCCTGGGCTGTCACACCCTGCCCGGGGCTGCGACATCGTGCTGGGCCCGGCTCGTCCTGCCCGGAGCCGTCACACCCGATCCGGGCCCGGATCACCGCGCTGGGCCCGTTACTCCCGCCCGGTTCCTCCTGCCCGGGGTCCGTCACACCCGGCCCGGCCCACCCTGCCCAGGCCCCGATCACCGTGCTGGGCCCGTCCCGTCCCGTCCCTCGCGGTCCCCGCTCACCGTCCCGCAGCTCCCGGCCGTGCCCCCTCAGCGCCGCCCCGGCCCCGCTGCCCGCCCCGCTCATCGTCCCGCCCCGCTCCGCCCCTTCCTGCGGCGCGGCCCGCATGGAGCTCTCTGCCGCCTGGCACTGCCTCAGCACCGCGCTGGTGCCGCCCGGGGCGCTGGGGCTGGTGAGGGCCCCGGCACGGCCCGGGCACCGNGCCGGCCCCACAGCGTCCCCGGGCTGTGCCTGCTGAGCCCCATCCCCGGGGGCTCCAGTGGGGCAGGGAACGGGTGTGCCCCTGAGCCTGCAGGAAAGGGGAGGGTTTGCCCAGAGCCTGGCGTTTCAAGGGTGGCCTGCAGCATTCCTGCCAGGATGTGTGTCCTGCACAGCCACCAGCAGGGACAGGGATGGGTGGATGGATGGATGGATGGATGGATGGATGGATGGATGGATGGATGGATGGATGGATGGATGGACGGACGAATGGATTGGTGGATGGATGGATGGATGGATGGACGAATGGATTGGTGGATGGATGGATGGATGGACAGATAGGTGTGATCCCTAGGAGGTGGTGTCTGCGTTTCCAGCACTGGGTGAGACCCCAGCAGGAATCACCTGGTGCTGTTGGGCGGCAGAGTCCGTGTGTGCTCCATGGAATGCCTGACCCGGTGTCCCCTGTCCCTTCAGGCAGCGCTGAGGCCCGAGGCTGCGGGGCCGCTGCAGGATGCCGAGCTCCGGGCAGCCCTGGACGTGCTGCAGTGCTACGGCCTGCACGCCATCCTGGAGGAGTGGTTCATCGAGGTGCTGCAGACAGACCTCCAGGCCAACATCGGCCCCGAGTTCTGGAAGCGCATCCTCCAGTATGAGGACACGGCCGAGGAGCCCCAGTGCGCCGCGCTCCTCCTGGACGCCTTCAGTCGCCTCAAGAGCCGCCTGGAGCCCTACCTGAACAGCCTGGAGCTCCTGGAGGAGTGGACCAAGGCGGGCCTGCTCCTGGGCACGGGCGCTCAGACGCTGCGAGAGAAGGTCTACACCATGTTCAAGGCTATCCTCTTCTTCTCCACCACCAAATCCTTCCAGGAGATGATCCAGCAGTTCTACAGCCGCACCTTCAGGATATACATGCGGCAGTGGAAGAAGGGAGAGGATGGGACGAACGAGTGTGAGAGCAGCATGAGTGAGACGGAGCAGGAGAGTGACACAGAGGAGGCTGGGGCAGAGGGCCCGCTCTGCCCGGGCTGCAGCAGCAAGAGGGAGCAGTGCTGGTGCCCCGAAGCCATGGAGCAGTTTCAGCAGCTCAATGACATTCTGTACGTGTGTCACGGGGTGGTGGCTGTCACTGGGGACAAGGCAGGGTCTGGATGGGGAGCAGCAGCAGGCTTATTGGTCCCTGAGAACCTGAGGAGTTGTGTGTGAAGTCAGGCTGTGTCATGGTACTGGGCAGAGAACTTAATGCAGCTGCTTGTCAGCTGGTGGTTGAACGAGGGCAGATCCAGAAAGTTCCTCTCCCTGGATATGAGAGTATCTTCCTCGTGCTCTCAGGCCTTCTGACCACAAAGAAACAAACCAGTGGAAGGTGTCCCTGCCTATGACAGGAGGCTGTACTGGATGATCTTTAAGGTCCCTTCCAACCCAAACCTCTATGAAACTCTTCTAAATGCAAAACCTTTTGATGGCCAGAGAATAATGTTTGTAAGGAAGATTGGACAGCAGTAGTGCCATGTGTTGCATAGGGAGTGCATCTCTGTGGGCTGTCAGAGTGTGTGCAGTGAGGCCTCATCTGTAGCACGTGCAGGGAGGAAGGTGCCTCAGGCTTTAGATGTTCTGCATTTGCTTGTGCCTTTGCTCCTGATGGGTCACTCCATGTCCGTAGCCACCAGCTGAATTTGCTGGAGAGGGTGAGCGCCGATGCCGTCACCACCATCCTGCACAGGATGATCGAGGAGAGGATGGAGCAGCGGTGTCGTGGCGAGTACGAGCACTCCTTCCTCAGTGAGTTCCAGGAGGTAAGGCAGCCAGAGCCCTGCTCTGGACACCTGAACCTGCTCTTGGCTCAGCAGCTCAGGTTTAAGGCAGATTCCACCTGAAAACACCTGGTGCAGGGCTATGGCTTCCCCCATCCCTGGCAGGAGGGGTGGTTTGAACTCCCCATTCTGTTTGATGGTGGAGGGAGAGGTTTACTCTGCCCTGTGTGCAGTGGACCATTGTATTTCACCTTGTGGTGGCCACGGTAAGGAGGGAATTTCGGTGGTTCCAGTTTACAAACTACAAGATCCACAAGTGCCCCGTGGCCTGCAGAGGACCCTCCCTCTGTGCAGGCGAGCCCACAGTTCGAATTTTTGTGGCTGTTTTCTGACCCCTTTCCAGTTTCCATGTAAAATAGGAAGCAAGGATGGCAGAGGATACTCTGCTATTGATCTCACCAGTGGCCACATAGAGAATTAAAATCTTCCTTTGCAATTGCCTAGTTGCTACTTAAACCAAGTTTGTTTGGGGCAGTATGACCTTAAAATAAAATTCCATGGGTTGTGTCTCTTCCAGGACACAGTCCTGTGCTCTGTGTCCCTTGATCATGACCTTCCCTTTGCCTGTGTCAGAGCACAGGGTGTGCAGCCAGGTTGCCATACAAGCAGGACTGTGGTGCCTGTCACTGTTTGCCATGCCCACTGCTTTTGTTGTCTGCAAACATCAAGAGTCATTTTGGGTTTACTTCCCTTTAGTATCCGTGCAATACTTTCGTTACTGCACCTCATATGAAATGCTTTTGATGACCTGGAGGTCGTTTAGGGATATTTTAAGGGCACCAGAGAAAATGCAGCTGCATTCTGCTCCTCAGATGCTGCAGAAGGTCCCCTTGTTCCCACCTCTTCAGAAGGGTCAGTGTGTTTGGCCAGAGAATACTGGAACATGCCAGAATTAGGAAGAGTTAATTTTAAGAAAAACAAAAGCACAAGCCTGGCAATCCAAAGGTAAATTAGAAGTCTGAGAAACAGGTTGCTGAAAGTACAGGTGCTGAGGGCAAACCCCCTTTGCAGACACAGCAGCAGCAGCCTGGAGTGTCAGTTGGCAACCAGGCTGTAACAGGAGCACTTGGAGAAGATAAACCATGGAGAAGAATGAGTTGGTTTGATAATTCCTTAAAATCAAGTTGCTTTGCATCAGTCAGAGTCCTGTCCTTTTGTCCTTTATGTGAATTCTTTATCAGGTTCTCCAGGTGTTTGTAGTTCTCAGGTTCATCCTGCCTTGTCATTGGCAGCACTTGTGCATTTCTTCAGTGTTTCCTCAGTCAAGTAGATAATTAAAAATGAGCATCAGCAAAACAGACCTTGACTTAGCATATTTCTTGCAGGCTGTCAGAATCTGCTTATCAAAAAAAAATATCAATGTCTAGTATCTATTAATACTCAAATACTACCCCAGGAAGTACCATATATGTGCCACCATAATGGGAAAAAACACATTTCTTTTGAACATCTGGATGTTATAGTTGAATAGCTTTGAAATTTGACAATTATATGTTTTCAGTAAAAACCTAAATCTCATATATAAAAAGATAACCTTCTAATGCTCTCTGTCCAGGTTTTTATTTTATTATTCAGTGCCTGGGTTGGGTGTCTGTGAGTCCCTGGGATGGTTTATTTGCTTTTCATTGATTTCAGGAACCCCAGAAATTTTGGGCCAGGGATGGTGTGATGGGTTACTTGTTCATTTCCTCATGAATGGGATAGTTCTGCATGTATAGAATGGGATTCAATTCTGTAAGAAAGGAATAGTCTGCAAGTTTTGGAATATACCCTGTCCTTTTTGGAACCCAGTGCCTGTGTGCAGTCCTTGGCCACCCCTTATCTTCTAACACCCACCTGCACACTCCATATCCTCTATCTTTATTAAAGTCCCAGTTCTTTCAGCTGGGCTTTCCCCAGCTATAACCCAGTCTAGGGTAGATTTGGAAAACATCTGGGGGTGATGCTGTCCTTGTCCAGGTGCCCCTTTCTGCTGCCTGGGATGGGTCACTGTGGGACATGGTTGTGGTGTTCACATGTGTGCCCCTCTCATTTGCAGTGGATTGAGAAGGTGATTGGCTGGCTCAGCCGGGTGTTCCTGCAGGATGGGCCCCTGGCACGCTGCTCCCCAGAAGCCAGCAGCACCCTCAAACGCTGGAGGTGCCACGTCCAGAGGTTCTTCTACCGCATCTACGCCAGCATGCGCATCGAGGAGCTCTTCAGCATCATCCGAGGTGGGGGGCCCAGTCACTCTCACTCACTTTTGGGCTGGGGCTGGGGGGGTGACAGCCCTGTCTGCAGCCCCTGGTGGGCCGTGCTGCCTCCTCGTGCCTTCCCTCAGAGCGTGGCCCTGCCCCTGGTCACTGCTGGCTTTGCAGATTTCCCAGAGTCGAAGCCGGCTGTGGAGGACCTCAAGTTCTGCCTGGAAAGGACTAACCAGAGGCAGCAGCTGCTCAGCTCCCTGAAAAGTGCTCTGGAAATGCGACTGCTGCATCCTGGTGAGTTTGACATCCCTGCCTGTGTCCTGACAGTGTGGGGAGCCTGGGCACGAGCAGGGTCTGCTGGGAGTCTGGTGTCCTGTTTGGTGAGCGAGGGCAGTCACGGTGCCCATGGCACACTCTCCATCTTCCAGTGGGCGTGGGCAGCAGCTGATGGTATCCCAGCCCCTTTTGGCCTCATTTTTACAGTAGGGTCAGGCAAAGACCAGATGGGCAAAGGCTTCTTTGCTATGTGTGGTCTGAGCTTCTGAGCCCTGTGCTTAGAACTCTTTCTCAGCCACATGGATTCGATCTCTCCTGTTGCCTTGGGGCAGTAGGGCAGGAAGCCCTTCTCCTCTGACACCACAGGTCAGACAGAGGGTCTGGACCATCCCAGCCATTAGTCTGTGCCTCAGGGCTCTGACCCCCTCTGCCCCTCTCCTGCAGGAGTGAACACATCTGACATCATCACTCTGTATATCTCGGCCATCAAGGCCTTGCGGGAGCTGGACCCTTCCATGGTTATCCTGGAGGTCGCCTGTGAGCCCATCAGGAAGTATCTGAGGTAAGAGGTGTGCTGGGCAGTCTGACACAGCCTGGTTCCCTCCCCTTCCTTCACCTGCTCCGTGTCCCTTGCCTCTGGCAGGACTCGGGATGACACGGTGCGGCAGATCGTGGCCGGTCTCACCGGGGACGCCGAGGGCTCCGGTGACCTGGCAAATGAGCTCTCCAAAGCTGACCCAGTGACCCTGGAGAACGGCCAGGAGAGTGATGATGACATCTCAGAGCCAGGGGACTGGGTTCCTGACCCGGTTGATGCAGATCCAGGTGAGTTGCCAAGCTCAGGAGTTCTGGCAGTCAGCTGGTTTCCCGAGTGGGCTGAATTCTCAGGCAGTTCATTCGCTGGTCCTGTGGAGCTGAGCTGGGCTGGGGCAGGTCTCTGTAAACCTCACACTGCTGTCTGCTGGATTCCACCAGGAAAATCGAGCTCCAAGCGTCGTTCCTCAGACATCATCAGCCTGCTGGTGAGCATCTATGGCAGCAAGGACCTGTTCATCAACGAGTACCGCACGCTTCTGGCCGACCGGCTGCTGCATCAGTTCAACTACAGTGCTGAGAGGTGAGGACTCAGTGCCCAAAGCAGGGCTCTTCATGGAGAAACCACCTGGGTTTTCTTTGCTGTCTGAAGGACAGCCCCTTCAGACTCGGTCCTGTCAATGGCTGTTTGTGGAGCCAGGGATGTCTTTGGCCATTTCCTCTGCAGCTTTGTGTCTAGAATTCCATATCTAGAATTTGGGCTGCTTCCTGCCCAGTCCTGCCCTTGGCTTGTGCAAATGGGGCACCAACACCCTCTTAGCTCCCTCCCACATGTTGTGGTGGCTGTCCCAAAGGGAAGGGATGGGAAGGTCTGTGTTTCTGAACACAGGGAGTTCCACCTGAACATCAGCAAGAACTTCTTTACTGTGAGGTGACTGAGCCCTGGAACAGGCTGCACAGAGGGTGTGTGGGGTCTCCTTCCCTGGAGATATTCCAAACCCATCAAGACACAATCCTGAGTGACTGCTCCAGGAGAGACCTTGCTTGGGCAGCGAGGTCAGACTGGATGACCTTCCAGCCTAACCATTCTGGGATTCTGTCTTCAAAAAGCTGCTGGCCTAGAGAAGGTGCCTGTCCCTCACTTGGGTACTAGGAGCCATCCTGGTCAGATAATGTGCCTTGCAGGGCTTCCCAGGAAGAGCAGCCTTGTGCCAGGGATTCCCTTTTCTTGGCTGTGTGTCAAGGGGTGGAGGCCAAGCCAGGCTTGTCTGTCCAAGAGATCCATGTCTGACCTGTTGTGTCTCTTGCCAGGGAAATCCGCAACGTGGAGCTGCTGAAGCTGCGGTTTGGTGAAGCTCAGATGCACTTCTGTGAAGTCATGTTAAAAGTAACTTTCTTTTGGTATTTTTAAATTCATCTCCTGGCTGTTTGAGCCCATTGGGGAAGAGGAGGGCTTGAAGAGTGTCCCAAAAAAGGTCTTTGAGGAAAGTGGGGTCCCAGAAGGCCAGTGAGGGCAGAAGTGCATTGAAATCAAGTTTGGTTTTTAAGCCCTGTGGGTTGGATTATCCACTCTGGTGCTGTTGTCTCTCCTGCCCTTCCTGCAGTGCAGTATCCTGGCATTGAAGAGCTGGGCTCTTCCAGCTCCTCTGGGGTTGGGACTCTGAAGTTTGATCCTCTTGGAGCACTGTAGGAAGGACACAGGCCTGAGGAACTCAGTGAAGGCTTGTGTGATGGTGTAAGCCTTTCCTCTCACTCCCCACAAGTGTTTCTGAGTACGCAGCAGACTTTCTAGTAGACACACACGATCATGTCCTTTCCAGTGTCCCCATTGTTGTTTGGTCACTATTCACCTTGTCTAAGCTTCTCCTTTACTAAGAAGAGAAGGAGCCACCTCAGGTTCCTGTGCGTGTTCCAGGACATGGCCGACTCGCGGCGCATCAATGCCAACATCCGGGATGAGGAGGAGAAGCTCCCCGAGGAGGAGAGGCCGCCCTTCAGCCTCGTCGCCGTTATCCTGTCGAGTGAGTTCTGGCCACCCCTCAAAGAGGAGAAGCTGGAACTTCCAGAGCAGATCAAGGAAGCCATGGAAGCCTATTCCAAGAAATATGAGAAGTTAAAGGTGAGGCCACCTTAACTCTCCTTAAAAAAGCTGTTCAGATTTTGTTATGTAGCGTGGGTTTTCTGAAGTCCCCTTCGCTATCCTTTAGATTTTGGCTGTTAGTTTGCCCATGCCATTATGGTGACACTCTTAGTAACCCAGCACTTGGTGGTTCCTGCTGGGAGATCTGCTGTGAGCAGCTGTTTCCCCCTTCTCCAGGCCATGAGGACCCTGAACTGGAAGTACCACCTGGGCCTGGTGAGCCTGGATGTGGAGCTGGCTGACCGCACCCTCTCCCTCTCCGTCTCACCTGTTCATGCTGCCATCATTCTGCACTTCCAGACCAAGAGTGAGTACTCTGCCACCCCTGTCCACTTCCATGGGTGGGAAGGCCACGTTCCTTGGCTGGCTGAAGGCTCTGAGAGCCCTGGCAGCAGGACCAAGGCCTGATCAATGGGTTTGGATGTACCACAGGGCTTAGCCAGTCCTCCATCACCCATCAGGGCCGCAGCTCTGCACCCACCTTCCTTTGGGCTGCTTGGTCCTGGCAGTGCCTCCCCAGCCTCTTACCAGGTCCTGGCATGTTGGGGCGTGGGCAGGTGTCTGTTCTCTGATCTCGGTGGTCTCTGCAGGCACCTGGACACTGACAGAGCTGAGCGAAGTGCTCAAGGTGCCCGTGACGTCGCTGAAGCGCAAGATGACGCTGTGGCTGCAGCAGGGAGTCCTGAGGGAAGAGCCCGAAGGCACCTTCACTGTGATTGAGGAGGAGCAGAAGGACCAGGTGGAGAAGGTCGTTCTGATTGACAGTGACGAGGAGGGGGACTCTGCCATGGCCTCACAGGCCGACCAGAAGGAGGAGGAGCTGCAGGTACCTGTCCCTGTGTCTCTGCTGCTTGCGGAGCTGGTGGGGTGATGCAAACATCCTGTGGGTTGGGTTTGGGGTGTCTGATTAAGGCATGGATTCAATCTGCACTTTTGATTTGCATTTTCCACTGCAAGTGGCTGAGTCCAGCATGAGGGTTTGGGTTTTGAAGTGGATATTCTTGGTTAAGGCTCACTGGTGCAGGTGCTGGATTGCAGCCTTTCCTCCAGACAAGTGTCTGGCTGCTGAGTCAGGGAACCACTTGGACATCTCTAGATCTCTTTTCGCAGTTAAAAAAAATCTGAGACATGATTTCACTTTTGCAAATAGTCATAACTTGTTTGGATGCACTTCTGAGTGCCCCAAAGGCTTACCCAACGCTAACAGCTGGATCTGTGCCTTCTCTGTGTTGTGGTTCCTGGACACTTCCAGTGCCTTTCCTGCCCATGAGTCATGTTTTGTGTGTTGTGCAACATGGGGGTGTCATACTTGTGTTCATCCACGGAGGGTCATGCTTGTGCTGCACGTCAGATCCTGCTTTGCAGAGTCACAGAATCCTCAAGGTTGGAAGAAACCTTCAAGATCATCCAGTCCAACTTCCTAGCTGTGTGTCCCAACACCTGCTGTTCGTGGGTGTTTCCTGTTTAAAGACCACATGGTCATGGCTGAAGGTGGAACTTCTTGCCAGCCACAGCCCTGCCCTGCTTTTGGGATATGGGACCTTTGCTTTATGGTGGAGGTGTCAGTGTGAGTCACTGTTGCTTGTGTCCCTCCCTCTGCAGCTATTCTGGACATACATCCAGGCCATGCTGACCAACCTGGAGAGCCTGTCCCTGGAGAGGATTCACAGCATGCTGAAGATGTTTGTGATGACAGGCCCCGTGGTCACCGAGATCGATATCCAGGAGCTGCAGGCTTTCCTCCAGAAGAAGGTCCGGGACCAGCAGCTCATCTTCTCAGGCGGGGTCTATCGCCTGCCCAAGAACTGCAACTAGACTGTCAGTGTCCCTGCTGCCCCCCCAGCAGCCCTGCCCTGTGCCTGTGCTCCACTCTGGAGTGCCACCAGCCCCTGGTGTCCTGCTGGGGGTTTTCTCTGCTCGGGGGGTTTTGCTGTGCCCCCTGCCCCAAACTGGTGTCATTGTCCACATGGAGGCAGCTCAGCAGCAGCCTGGGCTGTGCACCCCACAGTGCCTGGGCCTGCTCCCCACATTCCTTCCTGCTGTCTCTCAGTGCCTGGGCCCACTTCACTGCTTAATAAATAACAGCAGTCTTCTTTTTCCAGTGGTGCCAACTCTTTGCTTTCCTCTTGGCATCAGGCTCCCCACACAGGCAGGAAACTCCCCAGTCTGGGGCACCAGCTCCCTTCCCTTGGGTCTCCATCTGCAGCCCCTGGAGTTTTTGGCTCCAACTGCTGTCTGGGGCTCTGTGTGAGGCTAAAGCAGCGTCTTGTAGCTGGGTGTGATGAGCAAGACCCTGCCCAAAAGCAAGTGTTTGTGCTGCCTCCTCTGGCTGATGGGGTGGGGGGCAATGCCAGGGTCCCCTTGTTTGGGACTCTTAAATGGTGTGAAATAATTTTACTGTGGGATGAAGAATGCTTTAGATGGGTGAGATGTGGCAGTTCTCCAGGGCAAGCTGGTTAGTTCTGGAGGATAAGTGAGTGGATTACCCAGGCACTGGCAGGATTGCTTTGCCATGGCACAGATACCCTTCTGCCTCCCAGCACCACGGCAGCTGCCCTTGGGCACATCTTCCTGGTGAGCTTCAGGGCTGCTGGCACCACTGAGGCTCCCCAGGCAGTTGGGGGGGATAATCCCTAAGCCCCTGGTTAAACATCCTGTCCCCCACCTGGGTGTGGAGCAGTGGATTTCAGGATTGTACTCCATAGTGCTCGGGCTTCCTGAGTCCTCAGTTTTGCTCATCAGGAGGAATATGCTGCGGAAATCTGGCTTTTACTAAAAATTTGCTTTCTGTGAAGCAAACAGTGAATTCCCACAGCTCAAGGAATTTTCTACCTCCTCTGCTGAATGTTCTGTTCCAGCCTTGGGTGCTGCAGCAGCAGGAACTGAGATACCAAAGGGCCACAGTGGAAACAAGGGAGCAGCCTGTGAGCCTGGCCTTGCATCCAGGAGCGTGAGGGACTCGTGGAATGTAGAAATCAACCCCTATTTAACACCAAACCTTGTTTTTCAGTGCCCAGAGGCCCGCAGGTCCCACCCTGTGGGCACCCTTCTTGCAGCCACAGCACTTCTCTCCCCTTTGGGCATGCTGATGTTTTTCCCTCCATGCAGAGCATGTTCCCAGGTTGGCTCCAGGCTGGTGGGGCTGTGGCACTGGGAACTCTTTGGTGTGTTTTATTGTGAAGATTAAAATGTTCTTTGTGCTGCAGGGGATCTGGTAATAATTGGATAAAGCTCAGTGTGTGAACAGGTAGGATATTTCAGGTAGGATATGCCCAAGCAGCCCCACCAGGCCCTGGTAGGACACTGGCTGGATCCTTTGTCCTTTGATGCTGGGTGGGATGTCCAGGACACAGCACTGGCCTCATCATTGCTGTGCCCAGTGTGGGATGGGGCAGGGCCATCCCTGGGACACATTGTCATGGACTACAGGTGGAACCACAGCTGGTTTAACCCCAGGCAGGTCCTGCAGCAGGTCCTGGTGGCTTCCTCTTACAGAAACACCTCCTGGGGACTTCACGTTCCCTCAGGCTCCTCATGCCCTTGCTCAGCTCTTGCTTAGACTCCCACCTATTACAGAATAAACCCCAGAACCCACAAGTGCCTGGGCTCCATCCTAACTGTCCTGGGAGGGCAGGAGGGAAAGAGACACGGGCAGGTTGTGCAGAGAGCCCCAGGCCTGACCCCCTCTCTGACGTGCTGCAGGTGCAGAGCCCCCAGGCTACATTCCACACGTTATTTCATTTCACTTTTTCATGAAAGAGCACTATTTGAGCCCATGGAAGCACCTGGAAGGGCTGGCACTGGGGGTCAGCAGGGTCAGTGTCTGGCAGCCCAGGGTGTGGCAGCCCATGTCTCATTCCACGCTTGGTCACTGCCCAGCGAGTGTCTGGACATGCTGTGGCCACAGCAGGGTGGGGAAATGGCTCCTTTTGATCCTTGGAGATCAAAGAAGTCACCAGTTTGGAGCAGGGCTGTCCCCAGGGCCAGCTGTAAGGGAGGTGACACTGGGTGACTCAGGGCCTTGGCTGTGTCTGCTTTGCTTACAGATGCAAGATTATTGATGTATTTACGTGGGTGTGCAGGTGGATTTGTTGCTCCTGTGGTGCTCCCTCACCCCCAAGGCAGGGGTGTGGGGTGCTGAGCATGTCCTTGCTGTGCCCCTTCCCAGCAGCCTCCCAGCCCTGGCCATGCTGGATGAGCATCTTTCCTGCCCTGACTGTTCCCAGGTGCCCTGATGGGATGGATCTGTGGATTTCCAGCCCATCCTGAGCTGGAGGATGAGCCCTGCCCCAGCTGAAGGGACCCCGAGTGTCTCCTCTCCATGCCGGAGGTCCCGGCACTTCGGAGCCAGAGCCACCAGCTGAGCTGCAGTGTGGTCGTTTCAAAGTGTTACAACAGGAAAAACTCTGGTTTAATGACTGCTTTGGCTTTTATGGAATGTCAAAGTCTTAAAATTAATTGAAACAAGCTGGAAATGTGATCTTTTTTTCAGCCTGATGGAGGAAGCTGGGGAAAGGAAAAAAGGGCTTTGGGCTCTTCCCTGTGCTGTTTGCTGTGCAGCCACGTTGCTTCAGGCTGGAGCTGTGTCTGCTGGCTGAGACAAAGCCCAGTCCCACATCCCTTGCCTTCACAAAAATCCCACGTTAGAAGAAAGAAAGAAAAAATCATTTCCAGCTAAAAAATGCTTGTAAAATCATAGAACCAGACACATAGAATGGCCTGGGATGGAACAGACCTTAAAGATCGTCTTGTTCCACCCCTCTGCCATGGGCAGGGACACCTTCCACCATCCCAGGTTGCTCCAAGCTGCCCTTGAACACTTCTTCAGTATTTGGATGCTTTGGAATGGCTCCAGTCCCTCCGGGGTGTTTTACAGACACTCTTGGTGAGTGATTCAACCCTCCTCTGAGCTATTTCACATGGGAAGGTGTTACAGTGATTTTCTCTGGTCACCACTCCTGAAACAAGTCCACACTGGTGGCACTGGGGAATGCTGATGATGGGACACTGTCAGTGACCATCCCACCACTTCAGGCACTTGCTGCTCTCCAACACTTTCTGAATCATTTCCTTTTCTTCTCCCTGATGTACCACTTCTTTTTCCCCCAGTGAAAAGCAGTGTGAGCTCACAACTTCCCAGGGGCAGCAGTGCTGGTCCCTGCCCTCTCCCACTGCCACTGTGGTGTTGGCCCAGATGGTGCCTCATGGCATCGCCATGACCTTCCCTTTGGCCCCACCGTGGCTGGCACATGAGGGGCTGAACCTCCCAAGGCTATTTTTCTTATATTTTTATTATTTTACTGAGGTGGGCATGAAGCTCAGCTGGAGGAGAAAGCAGCAGCTGCTTCAACTTGGGTTTTAGGATCTGCTATCTGACCCGGCGCCCCTTGAACAGCTTTAAAAGAAGAAATGAGATAAAAAATCCTCTCACAAAGAGCACTGGCCCTCATTTACCTTGGGCTATTTATAAACTGTTTAGAAGGGCCACGATAACCCAAGCAGGATGCGGTGTCCCTGCAGGGGACATTCCCCGGCCCACGGATAAACTGTTTGGGTTATTTTGGATGTGTTAAAGCGGGGCTGCTCCTGCAGCCTGGAAATTTTTGCTAAGAGTGAGATTGGGAAGAGTGAGGGGTCCAGCTTGATGGCCCTGGGACTGCATCCTGCCCAGGGAACTGCTGAGCTGCTGCTGCATTTACACTGGGTTTAGGATGCAGAATGGCTGATGGCACAGAGGGAGCGAAGGGGGGAGCAGCAGTTCAAGGCAAATCAACACAAGGTGGGTGATGGAAAAGGAAAAAACCTCACCCAGCAGCCCAAGCCATTGCTAAAGTGTCCATGGAGCTGGTGGGTCCCACTGCTTGGGAAAAGGACCTTGGGGTCTGTGAATGACCCTGCAGGGCTGGACCCTGCACCTCTGCCAGGGGCTGCTGAGCCACACCAAGGACCTGCTGCTCAGCATGGAGCAGATTATTTTACTGTATCCTCTTAGTTCTTCCCTTTTTGGGGCTGCAGGGCTTCTCGGGGCTTTCTGTACCCTCACTCCAGCCCCATTTCCTCTTCCCCACTTGCAGCCTCTCACTTTTACTTTTCGGGCTCCCTGCCCACTCCAGGCTGTGTTTCTGATCTCTACATCCATTTCCCTGGCATGTCCAAGCCCTTGACCTTTGCAGCTGCTTTTAGTTTCTTTTTTGACAGATTTCCTCCTTTTTGCAGAGTTTTCCTGGGCAGGGCCAGTGCTGTGGGTATGGGACCTACTGTCTGTTCCGGAGCTGCCAGGGCTCACCCTGGACCCGTTCTGGACTCTGGGCACCCACAGCCCCCCCAGAGGGACCCCCTGGCCCTGGAGGGTTCGTTCACCTAATTTTGGCTTCCTGGGGTGCAGAGGGGCTGGAGGGGTTTGTCTCTGCCTGGGGTTTGCAGCTGCTGCTGCTCAGCCCTGGAAGTGTTCAGGCTAAATAAGTGATGTGCCAAAAAATGGAGGAAACCCCTAAAATTGTCCTATAAGTCTGTGCCCAGCCATATGGCCACTCAACCTCTGGAGATGCCTCTTGGTGGGTACCAAACCAGGGGGTGCACATCACGGGGGGATGCCCATCTCCTGGGAGTGCCCAAACCAGTGTGTACCAGTCAGAGACTGGTACCCAAATCTCGGCTCAGGGTTACTATCTCCCCCTCCCTGGAGCTTCCTTGCCCCATGTCCCCTGGGTGCCCTGGGAGAGGCTGTGTTTGCACAGGATTTGCATCCGTGGCCGCAGGAAGGGCCGTGGCACCGTGGCTGGTCCCCATCCCACTGTTTCCTCCCCTCGTGGGGCCCCGATGGGGGGATCCTGCCTCGTCCCCAGCAGGGCCATGGGGGACAGGGCTCGTGGTCCCAAGGTGAGTGGGGGGACTGAGGTTGGGGGGAGAGAGGGCTGGTCCTGCTGTGCCCCTTCTGTCCCTGCAGAGACCCCTCTGCATAGGTGCAGCCCTTCTGGACACTGCCCCAATACACGTGTGCAGCCCCCTGGGCACTGTCCAAGCCACAGCTATGGCCCCCCAGCAGCTGCACGACCCCCCTGCACACACAACCCTTCTCCCCACTCCTCTGCTCACACATGGACCCCCAAAGCACTGCCCCCCAAAAGCACTGAGCCCCCCAAATGCACTGCCCCCCCAAAGCACTGCCCCCCTCAA
>WBMV01004348.1:46214-61930 GCA_013396655.1 Campylorhamphus procurvoides | reverse complement strand
GGAAGGGAGGGGAAACTGGGATGAATCAGGTGCTGCCCCCACACCGGGATGGGGGGGATGGAGGATGGCACGAGGGGGGGGAGACACTGGGACCCCCACTGTGAGGGGACACCGGGGCCCCCAGGTGCCACTGATGGTCACAGGGTGCCCCTGTGTCCCCAAGGTGCCACCTCCAGCCCAGCCCTCGTGGCAGTGCCTGGAGAACAGTGCCACCAGCAGCCCTGGGGCCACCCTTGTGCCACCACCCTGTCCCCTCCAGCCTTGGGGACAGCTCTGGAGCCCCCCGAGGAGCCCCCTGGCCCAGCCAGGGACACTGATGGGATGAGCCCCCCCCGCCTCCCCCCCTCAAGCCACAGCTCAGCCATCGGGGTTCAGCGCTGGCATTTGGGGGGTTTTTCAGGAATTTTGCTATTTTCAGCGAATCCGGGTCAGTTTCTCCCAAAACTACATTCCTGCTTTTCCCTTTATTCCCGAATTTTCCCCCTCAGGCCACTCTAGAAATGGAAACACCCTCCTCATCCTCCTCACATGGGCTGACCCACCCCAGCCCCAACTTTGGGGGGCCCTTCCTCCCCACTCCTCCTTGTGCCAGGAATGATCCCAAAAATCTCGGGAATGCTGCAGTGGGGCCAGAGGGATTTATTTCAGCATTCATTTTAGCCCAAAATTATCCTCATCCCCATCCTCATNTGGGATGGGTAGAGGGGTGGGAAGCATTTTGGGGGTGCTGCAGCACTGAGGGGACTGCAGTGCAATGGCAGGAGGGGTTCCAGTGCCTTTTGGGGGCTGCAGCACTCTGGGGGGCTGCAATGTGCTGGGGGCTGTGGGCAGGGGCACAACGGCGGGCATGGCAAGGCAGGGGGGTCCCCCCACCAAACCCTCCCAGTTCTTGGGCACCCCATGGCCCCAGGACTGGGGAAAAGGCAAATATTGACCAACTGAAAATATAGAATGTCATGGAATGTCATGGAAACCACCTCAGCATCGGGATTTGGGGGGGTCTCCTGGTGCCCACCCCGGCATCAACAGCTCTGGAGAGCAGAGGGATGAGGTGGGATGAGGTGGCATCTGGCAGGATGCTCCAAGCACGAGGCTGGGATTGGCACTNCCCCAGCCCCAACTTTGGGGGGCCCTTCCTCCCCACTCCTCCTTGTGCCAGGAATGATCCCAAAAATCTCGGGAATGCTGCAGTGGGGCCAGAGGGATTTATTTCAGCATTCATTTTAGCCCAAAATTATCCTCATCCCCATCCTCATCCCTATCCCCATCCCATCTAATCCCCCTCCTCCTCCTCCCAGGGCCCTGGAGCAGGGCTGGGGGGCACACAGGGCGTGTGGGGGCTGCAGGAGGTGGGAGGTGTGGGGTGATTNGGGCTGCAATGTGCTGGGGGCTGTGGGCAGGGGCACAACGGCGGGCATGGCAAGGCAGGGGGGTCCCCCCACCAAACCCTCCCAGTTCTTGGGCACCCCATGGCCCCAGGACTGGGGAAAAGGCAAATATTGACCAACTGAAAATATAGAATGTCATGGAATGTCATGGAAACCACCTCAGCATCGGGATTTGGGGGGGTCTCCTGGTGCCCACCCCGGCATCAACAGCTCTGGAGAGCAGAGGGATGAGGTGGGATGAGGTGGCATCTGGCAGGATGCTCCAAGCACGAGGCTGGGATTGGCACTGGGATTGGGATCAGTACTGGGATCGGGGTTGAGCGTGGCCCTGCAACTGGGGTAGGGATCGATACTGGGATCGGTGCTGGGATTGGGGCTGGGATCGGGGCTGGGATCAGTGCTGGGATCAATGTCGGGATAAGTGCTGAGATCGGGGTCGGATCAATTGACTGGGAATTTACAGCTCCAGCACGACAAAAACAACAGGGAAATGTGGGGGACAGGGCAGTTTTCCCGTATTCCCGGAGGATGAGGCAGCTCCTGGCAGGACCAGAGCAGTGGCCACTGTGGAGGAGCTGGGGGCACCTCGGGGGTCCCTGTGGCCCTTCCCGGGTTATCCATGAGCCCCTGATCTCCCGGAGCATCCCAGCACCCTCCTCCTTCCCTTCCCACCCCGATGCGGGGCCGGTTCGTCACCGGCGGCTCCGGGCCCGTGAGTCAGCACAGCCAGAGCCGCCGGATAAAAATATCCCGCTGGCTGTGGGGGTGGCCAGGGATTTGGCTGCCGGAGGGAACACGTGGCGGGGCCACCGTGGGAACCGGGGGGACCGGGCAGGACCCGGGGCTGAGCACCAGGGATGTGGGTGCAGCATCCCCGACTCCCGTGGCTTCCCTGTCCTGACATTCCCAGGCAGATTCCCACGTTCCATCTGACCTCTCTGCCCTGACATTCCAAGTGGCCTCCCCGCTGCCACATTCCCAGGCAGCAGCCCGGCTTACACACAACATCCCTGCACCGAATCCCAAATTCCACACGGCCTCCCCACCACCACATTCCTGGGAAGCATCCCAGCTTCCAGGTGTCCCCCCTGCCACAGCATTCCTGGGGAGCATCCCGGCTTCCAAGCGGCCTCCCTGCCACATTCCAGGCAGGTGCTGTGCCTGTGCCGGAGCCTCTGGAATGTGCCGAGGCAGCGGAGCGCGGCCCCTGGGATGCGGGTCAGCAGTTCCCAGCAGCCAGAGATGCTGAGGAGGGAGGGGGAGGACTGCAGTGTCCCCGTGTCCCTGCATTCCCATGTTCCTGGGTCCCTGTGTCCCTCTGTCCCTGTGTCCCCGTGTCCCTGCATTCCCATGTCCCTGTGTCCCTCCATTCCCACATCCCACTGTCCCTATGTCCTTGCATCCCCGTGTTCCAGTTTGCCCATTTTCCCACATCCCTGTTTCCCCCTGTTCCTGTGTCCCTGCATTCCTCTGCTCCTGCATGCCCATGTCCCTGTTTCCTGATGTTCCCATGTCCCTGTGACCCCATATCCCTGTTTCCTGATGTTCCCACGTCCCTGTGACCCCATATCCCTGTTTCCTGATGTTCCCATGTCCCTGTGACCCCATATCCCTGTGTCCCCATGTCCCCTCACACACAACCCCCAGTGTTCCAGGAGGGCTCCACTCTGGACCCCCACAGGCACCAATGGCCACAGCTGCTACCACAGCTGCATCCACCTCCACATCTGGATCTGTGTAACACCTGGATCTGTGTCCAGCACGTGCATCCCTGGCAACATCTGGATCTGTGTCCATAACAACACCCACCACCACATCTGCCTCCGGGGCTACATGTGACACTGTGCCCACATCTGCATCACTGCCCACACCTGCAGCTGGATCTGCAGCCACACCTGCAGCTGTGAGCACATCTGGATCAGTGCCCACAGTTGCATCTGCAGCTACATCTGGATCCTCGCCACCATCTGCATCCACGGCCGCAACTGTGTGTGCAGCCACATCTGTGTCCCTGCCCACATCTGGATCGTGCCCAGAACTGCAGCTGTGGCCACATCTGCATCAGTGCCCACAACTGTGTCTGCAGCCACGTCCACATCTGTATCCACAGGTCACATCTGTGTCCCTGCCCACATCTGGATCGTGCCCAGAACTGCAGCTGTGGCCACATCTGCATCAGTGCCCACAACTGTGTCTGCAGCCATGCCCACATCTGTATCCATGGGTCACATCTGTGTCCATGGGTCACATCTGTGTCCATGCCCACATCTGCACCCCCATCAACATCTGTACTGGCTCACCAGTGCCGAGTTTTGGCTCGCCGGGCACCAGGGGGGATCCGGGATCCGCCCTGGAATTATGAATCACCAAGTAATTACCCAAAATGGGCCCAGAGCTCCGGAGCTTCAATCAGGGAAATCACAGGAGTTCCAGGGAATTTGAACATCAGGAGACATTAATGAGAACAGGTTCAAACAGGGGGATCCGTCCTGTGCACATCCTGCATCCCTCCTCCATCCCTCCTGGATCCATCCCGCATCCTTCCTGTGGCCCTCCTGCATCCCTCCTGCATCCATCCTGGATCCATCCTTCATCTCTCTTGGATCCATCCTGGATCCCTCCTGCATCCACTTTTAATCCATCCTGCATCCCTCCTCCATCTGCCCAGGGCACTCTCGGGACCCCCTGGGATCTCTTGGAATCCCCCAGGATCTCCTGTATCACCCAGGACACTCTTGGACTCACCTGGGACAGTCTCAGGACTGCCTGGGATCTCTCAGGATCTGTTGGTGACACCTGGGAGCTCTCCATACCCCACACAACACCCTCAGCATCCCCAGGATCTCTTGGAATCCCCCGGATCTCTCAGCATCCCCAGGATCTCTCAGCATTCCTGGACTCTCTCGGTGTTGCCGAGCCCCTGGTCCCCCCCAGCCCCGCAGTGTCCCCGCAGTGTCCCTGCTCCTGGACCCCCCGACCCCCCCGGTCCCACCGTACCTCCCTCTGCAGCACCAGCTCCTTGGTGAAGAGCGTGGCCTCCTCACTGAAGGGCTCCCCCTCCTGCGACAGCCCCGGGAGGTTCCGGGCGCCCCGAGGGCACTCGATGCCTGTGGGGCATCCCTCCTGCATCCATCCTGGATCCATCCTTCATCTCTCTTGGATCCATCCTGGATCCCTCCTGCATCCACTTTTAATCCATCCTGCATCCCTCCTCCATCTGCCCAGGGCACTCTCGGGACCCCCTGGGATCTCTTGGAATCCCCCAGGATCTCCTGTATCACCCAGGACACTCTTGGACTCACCTGGGACAGTCTCAGGACTGCCTGGGATCTCTCAGGATCTGTTGGTGACACCTGGGAGCTCTCCATACCCCACACAACACCCTCAGCATCCCCAGGATCTCTTGGAATCCCCCGGATCTCTCAGCATCCCCAGGATCTCTCAGCATTCCTGGACTCTCTCGGTGTTGCCGAGCCCCTGGTCCCCCCCAGCCCCGCAGTGTCCCCGCAGTGTCCCTGCTCCTGGACCCCCCGACCCCCCCGGTCCCACCGTACCTCCNGCAGCACCAGCTCCTTGGTGAAGAGCGTGGCCTCCTCACTGAAGGGCTCCCCCTCCTGCGACAGCCCCGGGAGGTTCCGGGCGCCCCGAGGGCACTCGATGCCTGTGGGAGGAGGAGGAGGAGGAGGAGGGTGAGGCCGAGGTCACCCACCTGTCACTGCTGGGAATGGCCCTGAGGGGACAGGCTGGGCAGGGAATGGGAGATCTGAGTGGGAAGCTCCAGAAAGGTCCAGTGGGAGAGGCTGGGACAGCTTGGGACCAGCAGGGATGGGGACATGGGGACCAGCTGGGATGGGGATATGGGGACCAGCAGGGATGGGGACATGAGGACACATCCAGACCCCCCCAGTCACAACCTCTCTCCTTGCCTCAGCTTCCTGCTTGCCTCTGGGATACCCCTGGGATACCCCCCTGCCCAACTCAGAAAACAGGGAAGTCCTGCATTATTAATTATAATTTACATAATTTACATAATTAATGAAGCGCTGGGAATTACAGCTCCATGCTGGAGCTGTGATCCTGCATGAAGACGGGGGACAAGGTGCAATGTCACTGTCCCCCTGGGGGGCACAAGGACGTGGGTCCTTTCTGGGAGTACCCAGAGCCCACCCTAAGTGACAATGTCCCTGTGCCACCAGCCCATTCCCATCCTCATCCCTGGCCCTGTTGTGTCCCCATCCTGTCCCCATCCAAGCCCTGTCCCCATTCCCAGGCTGTGCTGCCTCCAGGGGAAGACAAACATTCCCAGGGAATCTGGCAGGAGCCTCCCAGGCAGATTCCAGCCCCATCCCTGCCCACTGATCCCAACCCCAGCGCTGAGCCCATGGTTCTCCAACAGGGAACATCTCCCAGCACCATGCTGGGGGCAGGAATGAGGAGTCAGAACTGCCCTTCCTCCTCCTTCTCCTTCCTCCTCCTCCATGGAGGGGGCCAGGACCTGCTGGGGGGGTGGAATTCCACCACGGTGGAATTTTTCCCCTCCAAGTAATAAGGAAAGAGCCAAGAAAGGACCGGAATCCTTAAACCACAGGAGCTGAGAGCAGCATTTCCCTCTGTGCTGGGATCCTGCTCCGGATCCTCTCCCGGCCCAGACCCTTCCCAAATGACCCAAGGGAAGGCTCTGGAAAAGGGAAAGCCCAAAAGGATGGGCTGAAGATGCCCATGGCTCTGGGAATGCTGTAGGGAGAGGGGAAGGGGATGCTTGGAACCCAGAAAAGTTCTCCAGCACTTTAAAAATAGCAGCTAATCCCAAACCTGCAGCTCTTCCTGGGAAGCCGTGACGGATTAATGAGGGCTGCGGCTGGAAGTGCTGCAGCCACCCCCTCCCCTGGGCTTCCCACAGAATTCCAGCCCCATCCTGCTGAGCCAGGCCTGGGGGGATGCAGGAGCTGCTGGGGGGCTGCTCTGACCCTGGAACTGTCCTAGAGGGGTGGAGGCAAGAATTCCACAGCATTCCAGGGCATCCTGCAGCATCCCGTGGACATTCCAGAGCATCCCTGGGTGTCCCACAGAACCCTGCACCATCCTGGGGTGTCCTGCAGCCTGCCAGGCTATCCCACAACATCCTGGGGTGTCCTGCAGCCTGCCAGGCTATCCCACAACATCCTGGGGTGTCCTGCAGCCTGCCAGGCTATCCCACAATATCCTGGGGTGTCCTGCAGCCTGCCAGGCTATCCCACAACACCCCTGGAGGATCCTGCCCCAGGATGTGGGAGAGGCTGGGCCTTCTTGGCCATCAGGGGGAATACAGAAAATAAAACTTTCCAGGGACAATCTCTCGGAGCAGGGACCTTTCCAGCCCGAATTCCTGGGATTCCAGCTTTGTCCACCCTGCTGTGCTGGGAAGGGCACAGGGATACAGGCTGGCTCCGGGCAAGGATTGGCTGTGCCAGGGCAGAATGCCAGGGATTGATCTCCCAGAGGATATATGGATTTTGGGAGAAACAGAGGTGATCAGGAGGGAGGGCACAGCCATAAACTGTGGGAATGGCACTGGAATGCCCAGGATACACCCCAGATCCCGGCACATCAGCACGGGATCAGCCCCATGGCAGGAATGCTCACAGAGAAACTCATCCCCATCCCATCCCATCCCATCCCATCCCATCCCATCCCATCCCATCCCATCCCATCCCAATTCCACAGCTCCACTGTCTCCTCGGGGAATTCCAGGACCCCCTGGAGCCACCTGGCCCTGCACCCCCCCATTCCCCCTCATCCCCAGGGAATTCTGCCACTCCCAGCCCCCGCCCTGGGAAGGTGACAGGCTCCAGATTTTTGCCGGGAGACAGAAATTTGGGATTAAAGCAGCACCTCTATTTGCACATATTTATAGTGCTCCGACGGATCTATTTTCGCTGGAAAGCCGGGATGAGCTCCCTCGGGAGCATCCCTGGAGTCACATTTTAAGGGACTTGGCTTCTCTTTATGGTGCTCATTTGCATTTGATATCCATAAAAAAGGCAGGCGTTGATAAAAGGCGGATATTTATCCTATTCCTGGCTTGGCAGAGGAGGGTTGGGAATGGCACCAGGGAGAAAACCAATCAAACCCAGGGAAAATAAAAGCCAGAAGGCCCTGCCAGGGTTGTGGCCACTGGTAGCTGCCACTGGGATTTTATGGGATGGAATTATTTGGGGGATTAATCCCTGCTGGAACAGAGCAGGGGATCCCCCTGGAGCAGGGACCCCCAAAGAGGAGAACCACGGGACAGGGACCCGTATGGAGCAGGGAATCCCATGGAACAGGGACCTGTATGGAGCAGGGAATCCCATGGAACAGGGATCTGTATGGAGCAGGGAATCCCATGGAACAGGGATCTGTATGGAGCAGGGAATCCCATGGAATAGGGACCTGTATGGAGCAGGGAATCCCATGGAATAGGGACCTGTATGGAGCAGGGAATCCCATGGAACAGGGACCTCCCCCATGGAGCAGGGACTGTAGCAATGGGAGAGGTGCCAGCCCCCCATATCCCATTCCCTGTGGATCCCATGGGCACTGTGGTGGGCACTGGTATTCCAGAGCAGTGCCAACCTCCTGAATCCAGACAGATTTCAGTGGATCCCAATTCCTCCTCCCGAGCACGTGGGAGTTCCATCACTCCTGACAATTCCCACGTCTCCTTGATCAGGAAGGGAGAGCTGCCTTTTCCCAGCATTTCCCACTGGCTTTGACAATGGATAAAATCAGACTCCAGGATATTTATAGGCACGAGCACACGGAGAAGGACAGGTTTAGGACACGCTCCACATGGCAGGAGTCAACTTGGGATAGGGCTGGGAATGCTCATGCTCCAGCTGGATCTGGGGATGGAATGTCCTCATTGCTCCCAGTGTTTGGGCCCTGGAGGGGGATGGTGGGACTGGGGGTCCCTGGCTGGACTGGCCATGTCCAGGGGTGGCCCAGGATCTGCTGGCATCTGGAGCACAGGTTGGATGCAACTGGAAAAGGCTCTGGGGTGTGAGGGGCTGGGCAGAGGGGGGATCCTGTGGCTCACCCCAGATTACTGGTCTGACTGGGAGCACCATTCCTGGTCATCCCAGGTCACTGGTTGGACTGGGGGCATCCCTGGGCATAGGCATGGAGCCCCCCCTTCCCAACCCCCCATCCTGGTGCTGGTGTGTGTGGAGGACAGTGACAGGGAGCATTCCCTGGCTCCAGGAACAAAGGGATGCACCAAGACTCCCTGTCCCCACCCTCGCTGCCCCAGGACCAACATTCCCTCAGTGGGAGCCCCCACTCTGCCCTTCCCAGTGTTTGATCCCCGGATCTGATCCCTTTAAACACTGATTGAATTTTTCATAACTGAGTTGTGAACGATCCCTGCTCAGGGTCAGCTGGCAAACCCAGTTATTGCCATGGAAACAGGAGCCAGGGCTGAGCCTCCCCCCACCCCCCCAGCCAGGGCTCCAGAGGCTCCAGGAGCTGCTGCTTCCAACAGGAATGGGGATCCCCATCCCGGTCCCCTCCTGCCTGCCAAGAGGGCAGCACATGGAAATGCCTGGGATTCGGGATGCTTGTCCTCATTCCCATTCTCATTCCATCCTCATCCTCAATCCTCATCCCCACTCTCATTCCAATCCTTATCTTCAGCCTCATCCCCATCCTCTTCCTCATCCCCATCCCCATTTCAATTCCCATCCTAATCCTCCTCCTCATCCTTATCCCTATCCCTATGCTAATCCTCATCTTCATCCTCATCCCATCCTCATCCTCATCCTCATCCTTATCCCTATCCCTATGCTAATCCTCATCTTCATCCTCATCCCATCCTCATCCTCATCCTTATCCCTATCCCCACGCTAATCCTCATCTTCATCCTCATCCTCATCGCATCTTCATCCGATCCTCATCCACATCCCCCTCCTGGAGTTCCCCACCTTCTCCCAGATTTGGGGTTTCCCAGCCACTCTCCAGTTTGGGATTTCCCACCTGGTAGAAAGTCTTTCAGGTGGGATCATCCTTCCCGATCCCAACCCCAAATCCCCCTCCCAACATGACCCGTGGGCAGCCCCAGCGCTAACTGGGGGGTGCTGGAGCCCCCTCTCTGGGGTAACCCCATAGCACTGGGGTGTTCCCAGCAGATTTGGGGCTCACCCGCGAGCAGGAAGGTGATGAGGCAGGTTTCCTTTGGCATGAAGAGCTTGAGGCGGGAGCCACTGAACACGTACTCCACCACGGCCTCGGAGCGGCCGGCGCGCTGCAGGAACGGCAGGAACTGCTTCGCCTTCTGCGTGTCCTGGGGGGAAACGAGTGCGCCCGGTTGGGATGGGCTCTGCACCCCAAACACACCCCAAACACACCCCAAAACGCACCCCAAAACACGCCCCAAAATACACCCCAGAACACACCCCAAAATACACCCCAAAACACACCCCAAACACACCCCAAAACACACCTCAGAACACACCCCAAAATACACCCCAAAACACACCTGATCCTGTCCCATTCCTCCCATCCATCCCGGGACTCCCCTTTCCCAGGATCCCCCCCCCCCACCATCCCAGCAGCAAATTGCTCCACACAAATCCTTATTAATATCAATTAAGGAAAACTTAATGAGCTATCAGGGCTGGTAGGGAGTGTCAGGGTCCCCACATTCCCTCAGCAGAGAGGAGGGATCCCAGATCCCCACCAGCATTCCAGTGTGAGATCCAACCACCTGGATCCCAGGCCACAAAGCTCCAGGAGGCAACTCCCAGTTCATTTATTCAGGGAAGAAAGGGGAAAAAACCCAGCAGCTCCCAAAACCAAAGGCCCCAGTTGGGTTTTCATTCCATTTTCTCCCGGCTCCCCTGGCAGAGCGGTGCCTGCAGAATCCCTGCCCATCCCACCCACCCTGCATGCCAAAGGGATCCTCACCCCGGAGATGTCGGCCACCCGGTGAATCGGCACCTCCTTCTTGCTGTGCAGCCCCTTCCCATTCTTGATAGCCCTGGAAAACAGGGGGCACTGGGAATCAGCAGCTGCTGCAGCCCCAAGAGCTGGGGTCAGCCCTGTGCCCACCTGGAGAGCTTGGACACTTCAGCTGGATAATCCCAGTCATGGGAATAAGGTATTCCCAGGGTAAAATGAAGGCAACGAGGAGCCTGAATGGGGGAATATTGCACTTGGAGGGCACTGAAGGGATGGAAAACCCAGTGGGACGCTGGAGCTGGTGCCAGGCCTGGATCTGATGCTGGACCCAGACCTGATGCTCATGCCAGTTCAGGGGTGTGGACGCTGGGATGTTCCCTCGGCCTGAGGCCACCGAGCTCCACGTCCCATCTGGAACATCCCCTCCTGCCACAGAGTGTGCCCAGAGTGTGCCAGGCTGCTGGAGGAGCTCCTGGCACAGGCCCTGGGATGCAGCCCAGGCTGGGATGTGACTCCAGGCTCTGCTGTAGAGCTGGGAATGTTAAATGGATCACCCCAACTGCTCCGAGCCCCCTGCACTGGCAGATCAGGGCTTTGCACCCCAACCTCATCCCAAATCTCCCCCTCCCTCCATCCCTGCCATCAGCCTGCAGCTGCCAGCCCCTCTGCCCAGTGCCAGGATGTGCCAGGGGTTCTGGCAGGGACGAGGCAGCTCTGCCATCAGCCCCACACCAGGAGCAAGGGGGACATCCAGGCTCCCATTCCCCAGCACCCCAAATGCTGCCCCAGGCTCCGAGTGCCACATCCCAGCCCGGATCCCATCCCGGTGCCCGGCTGGAATCTCGCCCACATCCCAGCACTCCGAGCTGCTGCTTCCCTGCCAGGCCTCCCAAAAGGCACATCCCAGGAGGAGCCTCTGAGCAATCTGTGGCCGCCCAGCCCACGGACACGGAGCTGTGGGATCGGCAGTGGGAGAGCCCCTTCATCCCGACCCATCCGCCTGTTCCCTGCGGAGCGAGAGCGGCGCCCAGGACGCCTCAGCCCCCTCCCAGCTGCTCCTGCCGGCTCTGGGCACCGTGCCGGGATCTGCTGCCAAAGAGGAGCTGAGATCCCACAGCCCGCTGGGCTCGGCTCTGCCGGAGCCGCCTCCGGAGCCGCCGGATTGAGCCGAGTCAGAGAGGGAAAGGTGGCCATTGGTGTTCGCTGTGCCAGCCAGGGGGATGGGCTGAGGGACATGGGGACACACGGGGATGTGGGGACACACGGGGGGCTCCCAGCAGCAGGACTGTCCCTGTGGGGCAGCGAGGGTTGGGAACAGTGGTTCCTGTGGGGATGAGATGGGATGCAGGAGGGGCTGAGTGTGGGATCACCTCTGCAGGGAGCTGGGGACACCTGGAGCAGTGTCCCTGGGCCAGGAACTGCTGGGGACAGACAGGTGGACAGGGACAGGACAGTGGGGACACAGAGCAGCTCCATCCCGCCCAGAGACCCTATAAGTCATCAGGGTTAGGGGTGGGGGGGCTCCCCCCTTAAGTCCAGGGGGTTAAGGATGTTCCTCCCAGCTGATGGGACACTCTGAGCTGTGGGGACAGAGGGGTGGAGAGGGACATGACCGGGAGGGGACACAGGGATACAGTGAGCTCTGTGTGGGACAGGGGGACACGGAGCAGCTCTGCCCCTCCCAGAGACTCCAAAAACCACCAGGACCCCCCAACCCAGGGAAGGGTTGTTGAACCATAAAGGTGGGACACAGGGCAGGGACATCACCCCGAGCCACGGGGACAGAGGGATGGACAGCGACACGGCTGGGAGGGGACCAGGGGACACGGGACATGACAGGGGGACACAGGACATGACGGAGGGGGATACAGAGCAGCTCTGCCCCCCCAGAGACCCCCGACTCACCGGGCCTCGGCCGCCAGCAGCTCATCGTAGTGTGCCGAGCGCTGGTCGTCGTCCTGCCGGTACCGCAGCACCGTGGCCAGCCCTTTGCTCACCAGGGCCTCGGCGATGTTGCTGGGGGGGCACATCGGGGGGCTCAGCACCACTCGGGGGGGCACTGCCACCCCCACACCCCCCTGATCCAGAGGGGGTCAGGCAGGAGAGGACATGGAGACCTCTCCTCCCATCCCACCTCCTCCCATCCCATCCCATCCCATCCCTTCCCATCCCATCCCCTGTCATTTCATCATATCCTAGCCTATCCCATCCTANAAAGCCTCCAGCCCACCCCAAACCCAGCAGGCTCAGCACCCCCAGATCATGGGAACTCCTTCTTGATTTCCCAAACCCAATTTTTTTTATGGAAGAGGGGGTTGGGCACCAGTCTGGGGGTGTGTGAGGGGGGAACCGACCATCACAAGCACCGCCTGACACCACCCCAAAGCCTCCAGACCACCCTAAATAACCCCCCATCACCCCAAACCCAGTGGGGTGACCCCCCCGGGCCATGGGAACTCCTCTTTTATTTCCAAATCCCAATGTTTTTTTTCCAGGAGCAGGGGGTGGGCACCAGTTTGGGAGGCTGGAGGGGGGGCACGTGAGGGTGGAGGGGGATCCACCCCTCCCTCTCCGCCGTTTTCAGCAAACCCATAAATTGCCCTTTGCATCCCTAATTCCCCAATTCCCCGCCCGCCAATTCCCTGCGTATCCCGAAACCTGCGGGTATTTTTGTGCACAGCCATTCCCGAGCCCCGGGCAGAGGGGGAAGGGCAAATCCATCACCGGGAGCCAAAAATAGGTCTCGGAGCAGGGGGAGGAATCCAAAAATTCGGGATTGGTGAGCGAGGGAATGGCTGCAGCAGGAGCAGCTGCGGCAGCGCCGGGAATGCCAAAGCACCAGGAATGGGCACCTCGGGCTGCCCCGGGAAGGGCAGGAGCCTTCGGGGGTGGGTGAGGGGCTGGTGGCCCCTGGTGGCCCCTGACACTCCCCATCCCAGCTGTGTCCCACTCCCCATCCCAGCTGTGTCCCAGTCCCCATCCCAGCTGTATCCCAGTCCCCATCCCAGCTGTATCCCAGTCCCCATCCCAGCTGTGTCCCAGTCCCCATTCCAGCTGTGTCCCACTCCCCATCCCAGCTGTGTCCCACTCCCCATCCCAGCTGTATCCCAGTCCCCATCCCAGCTGTGTCCCAGTCCCCATTCCAGCTGTATTCCTGCCCCCATCCCACCTGTATCCCTGTCCCCATTCCAGCTGTATCCCTGTCCCCATCCCAGCTGTGTCCTTGTCCCCATCTCAGCTGTATCCAGATTAAAACCCAGGAATATGGTGGGAAAAATCTTCTTAGGCGAAAAAATGCCAATTAAAGTAAAAAATTACAATTTTGAAGATTCTCCCAGAACTCATTTCCCAGTTTTTCCACCCAAAATCCGAAAGGAATTTCTGGAGGGGTGTTTTCCCACACCAGAGCTTCTCCCTGGCACAAATCAGGATCAGGACCTGCAGTGCCACACCCACCCCCTTCCCAAAATTCACCACTTGGGCCAAATGGGCCCCAAACTGCAGCCTTGGGCCCTGATCCCCCAGGGAAGGAACTGCCCCATCCTGGCTGGAATTGCATCCAGAATTACAGTGCAAGGTGTTCCTGAAAGTTGGGGTTAAGGATTTTTGGGAGCTTTTTCTTCCAAGAATTGGTGGGATTTGCATGGCAGCAGCTTCCAAGCAGAGCTGTGGGATACTGCAGGATGCTGTGGGATACTATGGAATTGTATGGGATGCTGTGGGATGCTGCAGGATGCTATGGAATTCTGTGGGATGCTGTGGGATGCTGTGAGATGCCATGGAATGCTATGGAATTGTATGGGATGCTGTTGAGATGCTGCAAGATGCTATGGAATTGTATGGGATGCTGTTGAGATGCTATGGAATGCTATGGAATTGTATGGGATGCTGTGAGATGCCATGGAATGCTATGGAATTGCATGGGATGCTGTGAGATGCTGCAGGATGCATGGAATGCTATGGAATTCTGTGGGATGCTGCAGGGTGCCATGGAATGCTATGGAATTCTGTGGGATGCTGTTCCAGCTGTTCCCTCCTGCCTTGGTCCCACTGGCTCTGGCAGCATTTCCCTGTCCTGACATCCCAGCTCTGACATTCCCCTGCCCTTCCCGGAGATCCAGGAACACAGGGCTGGGAGTTTGGGAATTGTTGGCACAGCACAGTGGGATGGGGAGGGCACTGGGAGAGCCAGAGCAGGGCTCAGCATTCCCGGGGCTGGGATTAGGCCAGAGACACCGAGGAGAAGTGTAAGGGAAAAGTGGGATGAAAGGAGACAGGGATCCAGCAGGAATGCAGTCAGGCAGGAATATGGGCAGGGATATGGGCAGGGATACAGCAGGAATATGGGCAGGGAGCCAGGGAAGAATCCAGGCAGGGATCCAGAAGGGATACAGGCAGGGAAATGGGCAGGGATGCCGACAGAAATACGGGCAGGGATACAGGCAAGGATTCAGGCAGGGATATGGACAAGGATTCAGGCAGGCACACAGCAGGAGAAGGCAGGTTTGTGCTCCAGCCCCCCCAGTTCCCAGAGCCTGGAGCTGGAAGCAGGGGCTGCAGCTCCTGCCCTGGCTCCCACCCCAGTGCCACTGCCGTGCCCGGAATTCCAAGCAGGCTCAGCCCAGCCCAGATGCCGGGTGGACACTCCAGGAGGACAAGCCAGGCTTTATTCCCTGCTTCATCCCAGCCTGGCACGGGCCTGGGGACACAGACCCCGCTCTGTTCCACCCCTGGCATCCCGGGATGTGCCACCAGACACTGGGAATGGCACAGGCACTGCTGGGAGCATCCTGGGATGCAGCCACTGGGAATGGCATAGCCAGTGTTGGGGACATCCTGGGATGCAGCCACTGGGAATGTCACAGGCAGTGTTGGGGACATCCCGGGATGCAGCCACTGGGAATGTCACAGGCAGTGTTGGGGACATCCCGGGATGCAGCCACTGGGAATGGCACAGGCAGTGCTGGGAGGGTCCCAGGATGCAGCACCAGGCACTGGGAATCCAGAGGAGCTCTCCCAGCCTTTGGATTAAGGGAAGGAAAACACAGCTCTCCCAGGTTTGGGATTAAGGGAGGGGAATTTCGGTTCTCCCAGCGCTTGGACTATGGAAAGGGCAGCTTTCCCAGCCACGGGACTAAGGGAAGGGAATTGCAGCTTTCTCAGCCCCTGGATGAAGGGAGGAAAAGGCAGCGCTGCAGCGCTTTGGGCGCTTTCCAAAATAGCTGCTACGGGGAAAAAACCCAGGAAAGCGAGCCAAGGGCCTATGACAAATCCTCCCTACGCAGCCCTCGGAGTCACTGCCAGAGGAGCCACGGCTGTTCCACAGGGGTGTTCTGGAGCCACGGCTGTTCCAGGGGGGGTTCTGGAGCCATGGCTGTTCCACAGGGGTGTTCTGGAGCCCCGGCCGTTCCA
>WBMV01004347.1:224508-282053 GCA_013396655.1 Campylorhamphus procurvoides | reverse complement strand
TAAGAATCCCCGATTCCTACACCTGGCTGTTATTTGTTGCACTTATTGTAAGGAGGTGCCCCCCAAAAATGGCTCCTTTACTGATTAGTGAAAAGAACACTTCAGACCCTGTCAGGACAACTTTGACAAGTTGGGAGGAGAGAGTTCTTAAACAGCAGTCTCTGCTGAAAACAGGTGTAATAAGAGGAGCTGTGGTAGAGTGTTTTCTTCATGGTAAATATTTTTAACTTATGGCCAGTTCCTCAAATGTTTTCAGAGTTTCAAAATGAATAGAAAAGAGGAAACATGCACACATATGCAGTCTATGTGTGTTTGTATGCATGTATAATTGTTCTCAAATTTTAGCTCCCTTAAAAGAGTGAGCATGTAGTTTACATGCTTAAACTCCTTCTGCAGTGGGCCTAGGCTGTGATAGGAAGACAGTCCACGAGTTCTGACTTCTCAATTACAGAAAGTATTTCCTTGCAGATTTAGCCTTCACAGCAATAAGCTTTTTGCACTATAATCAACTTTTTATGCTGTTGGAGTTGGTGCTGACATGGAAGATGCAGGTGAGCCAAGAAAAGCTACAGTTACACCAGAAACTAGGTGTACCAGCTGCACTTTTTGTGGAGACCAAAGGAAGTTGATACTTGGATTATGGAGAAGTGGGAAGGCAAATTTCCTTGGATACCTGCTTCAGTCTGGGGTATATGTGCATGTTGAGACATTGTGGTTATGGAAGTCCAGCGCATTCACAACACCTGTTTAGAGTAAAGGATCATCCCTTTTGTTTTGGAGGGATGAATCATAGAATCATAGACTCTTAAAAGGCTTGGATTAAAGAGGACCTCAAAGATCACATAGTTCCAAGCCCCTTGCCATCAGCAGGGACATCTTCCTCTCAATCATGTTGCTTAGGGCTCCATCCAACATGGCCTTGAACACTTCTGGGGGTGGGGCATCCACAGCTTCTCTGGGCAATCAGTTTCAGTGCCTCACCACTCTCAAGAGTAAAGAATTTTTTCATTAAATCTAATCTAAATCTTGCCCCATCCCTGGAGCTGTTCAAGGCCAGACTGGATGGAGCCTGCCTATGTCAGGGAAGTCGGAACTAGATGATCTTTAAGGTCCCTTCCAACCCATACTATTCTATGGTTCTAAATCTAAATTGTCGTTCAGTTTAAAGCCATTCCCTCTTCCCCTTTCACTCTATGTCCTTGTAAAAAGTCCCTCTCCAGCTCTCTTGTAGGCTTCCCTCAGGTACTGGAAGGCTGCTCTAAGGTCTCACTGGAGCCTTCACTTCTCCAGGCTGAACAGCCCCAACCCTTTCAGCCTGTCTTTATAGGATAAGTGTTCCAGCACTTGGATCATCTTTGTGGCCTCCTCCAGATTCACTCCAATAGGTCCACACCCGTCTTATGTTGGGGGCAGAATCACCTCTCTCGCCCTGCTGACCACACTGCTTTTGCTGCAGCCCAGGATGCAATTGGCTTTCTGGGCTGCAAGTTCAAGTTGCCAGCTCATGTCAAACTTCTTTCACCAGCACCCTCAAGTCCTTATCCTCAGGGCTGCTCTCAATGCATTTTCCATCTGGCCTGATATTGTAATTGGGATTGCCCTAACCCAGGTGAAGACCTTGCTCTTAGCCTTATTAAGCTTCATGAGGTTCACACAGGTCCAGCTCTTGTCTGTCCAGATTCCTGTGTGGCATCCCTTCCCTCCACCGTGTCAACTGCACAACACAACTTGGTGTCATCAGCAAACTTGCTGAGGGTGCCCTTGATCCCACTGTCGGCATCACTGACAAAGATGTGGAACAGCATCGGTCCTAGTACTGAGCCTTGAGGGGCACCACTTGTAACTTGGACATTGAGCTGTTGACTGCAGCTCTTTGAGTGGGGCCATCCAACTGATTTCTTACTCACTAAGTGGTCTGCCCATCAGACTTATGCCTCTTCAGTTTAGAGAGTATGAGACGGTGTAAAATGCTTTGCACAAGCCCAGGCAAATGGTGTCAATCACTCTTCCCTCATCCACCGACATTGTAACCCTATCGTAGAAGGCCACCAAATTTGTCAGGCATGATTTGCCCAAAGGGAAACCATGTTGGCTGTCACCAATCACCTTCTTATTTTCCATGTCCCTTAGCATAGTTTCCAGGAGGATCTGCTCCATGATCTTGACAGGCACAGAGGTGAGTCAGATTGACCAGACTGTAGTTCAGCAAGTCTTCCTTATGTCCCTTTTTAAAAATGGCCCGCCATAGGTTCTCAAATATGATAGGTAGTGGCTTAGCTCTTTTTTTATGACCAGGCAACCATGTCTCCTATTCCCTTCCAGGGAGGGCCGTGCATCTGTACCAACAGGAATATTTTGAGTTCACCTGCATTGGTGATTAATAGTTTGTCCTCCTGCTCAGAACTTTTTAGCCTTGGCTATTTTTACTATATCTAAATTTAAGAAAAAAAATGAATAATCTGTGAGAAACTTTTAAAATGCAAAACAAAGGGAAAACCTATACTTTTTGTTTCCTAACAGTATTTTACATGTCTAAGTTACAATATCCTTCCACCTTGATTCATCTGATCCCTGCTTATATCTTTTTAGTAGTTAAAAATAATTGGTATATTTATCTCTTAGTCCCAAGATACTGATATTTCTTAAAGTTTTTTCTTCCTCTTGTCAGATACTGTATTTTTTCTTGCATAATGTTAGAAGCTGTCTGCCTAAGTATATTGCTTAAGATAGCAGTGCAGCCTAACCAATTGAAACTCAAACAATTAAGTAGATTTGGTTTTAATTAATTAAAAAAAAAAGGTTTAGCTTTTGTACATATAACAACTCTCTATGTACCTGAACACACAAACATTACCTCTAGACTTTTAATGTCATTTTATATAAGCCAAAATATGTACTTCTATTAAATTTTTTCTTGTCCTGAATTTTTTTTTTCCACTTCTTACCCACTGTGCTTTTTCCAGATCTACTTATTCTTGGAAACTGTTGCCACATCCAGTAGTTCCTGTAGATGCCATATGTAAATATTTTTACCACTAAAATTGTTTAATGTATTTTAACTTCCTTGGAAAATTTCATTTGGCTTGAAACTCTCTTAATCTGAGAGCTAAAACAGAATTTAAAGGGATTTTTCAGAATTTAAAAGTTTACCACATCTGCTTTGAGCTCATATGCTGTTTAAAAATACCAGTTTCAAAATTAGATACCTGCTACTTACTTTATTGTAATTACACATTTTGATTAAGTCCGACATTACATCAAATGCATTTTTTCATAGGTTTTTCTTTTCTTTCTTACAGATGATTTTGCCCACAGAACATCAGTCCGGCATGCACTAGCCAATGACAAAGACTGGCAGGGAAAATTCATCTCTGTGGCTCTTCCCTTGATAGAGAAGCAGCACAATGAGGTGGCTTATCTCGTTCCCTGGTGTCAACTTGGAAAGCCTCCTAAAGAAGGGGGTGAGCTTATCTTCTCTTTTGCTGTTTAAAGTTACTAACAAAAAATGGTTTAAAGTTTAAACCAGGTATTGCATGGTTTTATAACCCCTTACGTAACAAATGCATGTACAGGCATTCTTGTGAAAAACTTGACATAATGCAGATGAGGGACAGAGTTTTTAGGAAGGATTTTACACTAGCTTACATCAATGACTATAGCCCTGCGCATTAAGGTTGTTAATGATCCGGGTTGTGAATTGCTAAATGAACATGCAAAATGGCAGTGCCAGAGTAGTGGTCAGAGCAGTAATCCCAGACTTTCTTTGTCTATCCATCAGTGAGAGAGCATTTCCTGGAGACACTGGGGATGATGTCTTTTACATAATAGTTTAAAAAAAATTCCCTACTTTTTAACGATACGTGCAAGTCAAGCATACATTGTAACAATTGTAGGTTAAGCGTCAAAGTCCTGTCCTTATGTATTTTAATTCTCTCTGTAGCAAAAGCGATGTTAATAGTATTGACTGTTCCCCAATTTATGAACATTTGCAGAATTTTTTGCATAAAGTGACATGGAAGAGGCTATTCTTCAGCCCTCAGCATATGCATATGTACAGTAATCTTTGTTCTTTCTTTCCCCAGGATTCTGAATTTTATAGTTGAATTTGAAAGCAGTTCAATTTTCTATTAAATCTGGAGAGGTGACTTTTTAAATATTTTGTTTCTGTTGTAGTTTATTTCCAGCCCACTGCTGGAGAATGACACCTGACACACATTGCCATATAGCAAGTTGTGGAGGTTTGGGTTGGCTCCCTGCCAAACACAGCTGCCAGCCACACAGATTCCCCCCTCCCAAGAGAGAGGGGAAAAAAGACAATTGTAGTAAAAGTATATATATATTCATATATATTACAATTATATACAATCAAACACTATGAATATACAGAACAAGAATCCCAAACAATTCCAAAAGGGAAAGGGGGGAAAGGGAAAAGGGACAAAAATGGATAAAAACAAAACAAAACAGATACATACACTTGTAAACTCAGGGAAAAGCTCAACGAATTAACTAACAATAAATTCTCACGAAACTCTCCTCAAGAGCAGTAGTTCCTTCCCTTCCATGCAGCTGGGACACTAGCTTCTCAGAATGGCCCCAGCTCATAGAGATAAGAGCTAAGCCGACACTGAGACCTGGTGTCCTCCAAGCACGCGAAAGGAAGAGAGAGAGGGAGGAATCTCTCTCCTTATATACCCCTGATTACGTGAAGGAATAGCGTGGAATACTTCCTTAGTTATGACCCTGTTACCAGGGAAGGCCTAGACCAAAACCGAGAAAACTAAACCACCACACAAGTGTCTGGCTTCCTGTTACAGTGTCAGCAATTTTGATCTAAGTAACTAGCAAGACTACTCTAAGTAGGACTGGAGTTTTTTTGACAAATTATGCCATTTCTCTACAAATAAGGGAGATTGTTTGGCAGAGCAGAGATGTTAAACCTAGTTCTAGCGTGTTGTTTATGCCCTTAGATCTTGCTGTGACCAACTGCCAGGAGTTAAAGGGGGTTGTAATGTCATAAACAATAAACCACTTCAATACGAGAAAACATCACGTCTTAGAAAAGACCACCTGGCATTGCTCCAGCAGCCACTCAGATCTCTCAAACATATATGAGCCTTTGTGATTTCTGCAAAGTAGTCTGAATCTCCCAAAATTTCCAGGCAACACTGAAAATTTGCTCAAGATGCTGGAAAACAGGCAGTTTCCTGCAGACCCCAAATGGCAGGGAAATGCCGTACTGATTTCACAGTAAATGCATCACGGCCATGACATATTGTTCGAGAACAGACATATTAACTTGTATTTCCTTCCCTGTGCTGGTGGTTGCCTTTTCTTCTAGGGGTCTATGAATGGGTTACTTTCCAGATGAAGCCTGGTGGGCCAGCATTGTGGGGTGAAGCATTTCGAGCTGCAGTCAATGCTCACATCAACACAGGCTATACCAAGCTGATTGGTGTTTTCCACACAGAGTATGGATTACTTAACACAGGTACTACTCAATTTCTAATACAGACTTTGGCACAGGAAGGGAGAGAGGGAGAGGGGCAAGCCCTCATCATGGATCAGGATTGGCCAGCTTACTGAAAATGTTGGTGTGGATCGCTAGAGTCCTGTAAACAGTCCTTGAACCCAGCTTTGTGTGTTGGGTAAGGCAGTTGCCACAATCCTAAAAGACTCTCGTATCTAATGTTAAAAGTCAAACCAGGCTCAGTAAAACATCATCCCACTGCTGATTTGCTTGGAGAATTGTTTCTGCTAACTTCAAGGCATCTAACAGATGAAGAAACATTGCTAGAACTTACAGCATGGGTTGTATTGCAGCATAACAGTACTCAGCTGACTTTATTTGTACTTTCTCAGTCCATGTGTTATGGTGGAATGAGAGCCCAGATCAGCGGGCAGCTGGAAGACACAGTGCTCATGAAGATGCCAGAGTTGTAGCAGCTGGTAAGAGATCATGGATCCAGAGAACTCACTTGTGTTACCTGCATACCTGCTGAGAAAAGTATTACTTTCATTGGATTACTGTCTTAATTAAATGTGTTTAATTTCAGTGCGTGACAGCGTCAGGTTCTTGGAGTCACAGCAAAATGCACTCCTGATTCCTCTGCCTTGCTCACCGCTGAAATAACAGTCTTCTAAAGGATGTAACTGGTGGCAGAAGAGACAAGATGGACGTGCTGTCAGCAGGCGACATGGATCGTCATACCCTCATGAACTGAGCTGTTCTTCAGTTGACAAAGAATGGATGCAAAACGCTGATCACTGGCAATATAAATCAGCACCCTGATATCAATTGCTAAACAGAAGCTTATGGTTTTGTTCCTACCTCTCCAAGAAAAAGAACTCAACCTGTATCACTTGTGACACAAACCATGCGTCACCAATCTTTTATTCTAACCTCTAAGTTCTTAATACTTTTTTGCATAGCTAGATCACTTATCAAACCTAGTAAGTTAAGTGCTCTTTTCTAGCATTACAGTCAGGAATGGGTTTCATTTTCATAGTGTACTTTGGTGCCTCTTGTAATTATCAAATCATAGTTGTTCCATCCTGGTTTAAAAAGAAATGCTTCCACATCTATCTTACCCAGTTATGTTTTAGTCAAAAGTCTCATTGGGATGCTTTTCTGAGCAAAGTAAAACATCAGTGTAGCTGGAATTTTACTTAGGCGCTACAGTGCTGCTGGTCAGGTGGTATAGAGCACCCTCTTCTGCAATTTTTAGGTACTAGCTATAAATTGCAGAACACTTGGGAGGCTTTTCCACACATTAATCACTGACCTGTAATGAGCAACTGGTTTGATTTCTCTGCTGAGGTATCTTTATGCAGTTTGCCTAATGATTAGTGCTTCTCTAAAAGTGCATTAAGATCTCATAGAAAGCACTAAAAAAGACCTATAGGCAATTATGCTTATGTCCAAAGTGCAATGAAAATTCAGAGTCAGGTACTTGAGTGGAATTTAAACATCCAGAGAAGTTTGTTATGCTCTGCAGCTGGATTTGACAATTAAACCTATAACTGTTTTCATGACTGGCTAGAGACCTCTTCATTTACTAACCTTAGAAGCTTAAAGTAGCACATACTTTTCAAATCTCATACCACCTCACTTGCAAAATAGTATGTACTCTATGCTAAGTTGCACAGATACTGGAATGTTATGCGTCTAAGTTCACAACAAAACCAAGCAAACCAAAAGGTTCTAGCAGTGCTCCTCAAAAGAACAAATGCAAAAATGACACTTGTGAAAACAAATGGTGCTAAAACAGCTTTATTTTTTACTTAATACAAGGCAATTAAGAGTGCCTTTTAATACTTCACGTAACAGATATTAGCAAATACAAATATATATACTTTTTTTTTTTTTGCTTTTAATGAAAATGTCCATTTAAGGATTTAACTTAGAAATTTCAGTTGTGAAATCTCTCTAGATTTTTGCAAAGTTAACAGATATTCCAGTGCAAAAATAGATCCCATTACAGATAGCATAAAGTGCTTGGAACAAAGGACCAACTATAATTCAGGAGGGAAAGATAAGCACAAAGTGGTTGTTTAACCGAGGGGAAAATCCAACAACTTACTGAAATACGAATGTACTACAAAGAGGGATGCAACATGTCAATAGTACTGAAGTTTAAAATAAGTTAACACCTCAGTGCAGTTTCATTATCAAGAGTGGTTCATATACTGTGTGTGACTCTAGAGTGATTTTCCCCCAACACATACTTGAACAAGTAAATTGGCGGCTCTCTGAACTTACTCCCTGACAAATCTTCATGCCAGTGTTGCATTATGCTGTCTGTTCAGTACAAACAAGGCAGATCAGAGCTGTGAAATAGTTTGGTTAATATCCACATTTACTGTAACATTTTGCCACAGATAGCAGACCCTTTAAGCATGACAGTCACGGGGCAACAGAAATCAAGAATCTTTTTGGTGGGCTAAGGAAAGAGGATTATGATGTAACTGTTGTTTCCTGATGAATAATTTAAATTAGCAGTTATGAAGAGCAAACCACAGCCCTTTCAGGACGAAATCTGAATCCTCCTAGAACTCGTTCTTGTTCTACATGCACTAGTTTGGTGTGGTGCAAAACTTTAAGCCCTTCACTTCGGTGACTTAATGCTCATTTGTAATAGTTATTTTTAGCAATGGTAAGCATTCAGTACATGCTACTTGTTTCAATGATACTGCAACATATTTGCAGCCTATTATGGAGAAATGGCTGTAGCTCAGCTGTTTCTGCACCTGAAGTCTGATGTATTCATCACCCTGTAACTCATCCCCATAGAGTGACGATGCCATAAAGATAAAAGAAAGCATGTTTTAAGTGAGGTATACCGATCCCCTTTACACTCCTTTCTCAATCCCCTTAGCAATGTACTATACAGGTTAAAAAAAAAAAAAAGTATGACAAAGGCACTTCTGCAGAGCCTGTAGTAAGCTCTCACTTTACCTCAAGACAGAACATGGAGGGACTAGGAACTGTTTTAAAAATGCTGAGTTGGTCAGTGTTACCAAGTATACTTGGAAATACGTCATCAACTTTCTTCAGGCTCATGCCAGTCTCTTCATTGTTTGCTGGGCTGCTATGGGCATTCACAGGAGAAAGTAGTCCATGACTGATTCATAGAGTAGTATCAAGAACTAATGCAGAAACTGTGGGGGTGTTTAAGGCAAAGGCATGATGTACAGGAATAGCCCAGGAACTGCATTTGGGTTCAAACTGCATTACTGAACCCATTTTCTGAATGTAAAAGCAAGACAGAGGGACCCTGAAAGCGTACTCTCCCATGACTGTTGTACAGTGCGATGAAAAATTGGTTCTTACCATGTAATTTCCCCTCTAATTATTCTGGCTTTGCAAAACTTGAAAAATTGACTGATGAGCTGCAGTTCTACTATTCTGAACTATCTTGTTCTTCCAGGGGATTTTTACCGTAGCAGTTGTCACATGTATAATAAGGGTGTATTCTCCAGTTAGGGATCACCTAATGACTGAAATGACACTGCACAACAGAAGTAGAAATTAACACGTTGATGTTATACCAGTTTCCAAACAGGAAAATTTTAGGTGAACAACTTGCAGTAATTGCAGATAGCAGCTGATTGCTAGAATCTGGAACACGGTGAGATCATGAACGCCGCTATCTACCAAAGGGACAGAAAGAGAGCATAGCATTGCAGGCATAATGTAAAGAAATACTGCAGCTAAAAAGATGAACTGAAAGCGTTTTCAATCCCTAATTACGCTACCTACCTATTTAAAGTCATAAATAATACTGTTAAAAAAAAATCTACATCTCATTTCTAGTTTTTATCTGGCAAAGCCAGAAATGGCAACATGCTTGTGCTAAGCAGTAATTTCAGATAATGGGTACCTTTCTGGTGCAAAGCAGGGGTTAAAGAGCAGATATTACAAATCTGAGTGACATCTCATGACTTAGAATTTGCTCATGGCATTAGCAGCTTGTACAACTACTGAGTTTGCTGCTGTGACCCAAACCCTTGGTCTGCTTCTCACCCACTTCCTCCCACTAGATGTTCGTGCAGCTGCTGCAGTACCTCAAAGGAGCAGTAAAGTACTTCACTGCACAAATACCTAGTGAGAGCTCTGTTATTGATTGTGATGCTGGTGGGACAATCATGAGCATTTGGAGGGTACACAGTTCTGCATATCACAACTTGCTGACAAAGATAAGTGGTTACAATGGCCTCTCTCTTGCCATCCCACCTCCACAGTACAGCTTTGTGGCCTCAGATTTGTCACTACTGATCTACACCAGTCTAGAAAAAGCAGCTGGTCAGGTAAGTTCTCACAACCTAAGGCTACAAGACTGGTGGTGACTTTTCTTGCCACTGACTGTTCTGGTGCATTCATTGCCAGCAATGGATGTAGCACCAGCAGATTCCCACTCCTGACATGAATGTTCTGAAGACTAAAACATGCATGTCTAAAACACCTGTAAAATAACCACTGGCCATGATTCCTCAATGAATTATTTTAGCAACCCTAAGAAAAACATACTGTACAGAACAAAATACAGTATGGTTTAAAGCCCACAGCATCTAGTGGGTGCTTTACCACAGCTTCAGAGTTATACTGTAAGGAGCTAAGTTCAAGTCTTTCACTTGAGAACAGTACAAGACGACTCCATGAGGCACTGCCCCTGTACAGGAATTGTTTTCATTGCATTGAATTGCATTGCATTGAATGGTTATCAGTAGAGTGTCCAGTTTCTTTTCCTCTAGCTTCTTCTTTGGGAGTATTCTATCCCAGGAAAAAGAAGTTTGCATTCTGCTCATCATTTCTTTGATGAAATTGGCTCACACACAACTTTCTTTTACCTTCTCATCTTGCAGGAAGGAATTAAGGATTGCAATATCTACCACAGTCTGGTTTTTGTGCAATGACAGATCCTTAGTATGGTCGTCATCACTTTGGTCCTTAGCAAAATTTACAAATACCTACAAGAAAAAAAGACCATGTCACACACCACCCTGGATTTTCATTAATTTGGGGCATTTTAAACACTGGGCATCCTGAAATAGTCCTGGGATTCAGGATTCTACTTCGTTGAAATGGCCTTAAAAGAAAGATCGTGTAAAGTGGTGGATTTACCTTTGCACAAAGAAGCTTTTGGCATCCAGGCTACTAAAAACTTACTTGGTCAAGTGTTGTCTGAGAAACGGAGTAGTCTTCTATGTGGAGTCTCTTTTTGTTCTGGGAGAGAATACTGAATATTTTGGCCAGGGAGGATGGCGAAGAAGGAAGCTGGTACTGCAGCATATTCCGATGCTTTTCCTTCAGGACACTTCCAGGGAAGGCATGCCCAAAGAACTCCTCAACAGGCTTCAGGTCGGGGTTTGCCCCTGCAATTCTCACCACTATGGTGTAACCATCTCCAAACCTGCAAACAAGAATACCAGCACAAGAGTTAAGTGCTTCTGAAATACAAAATGCACCTTAAAATCCAGCAACACTTCCCACAGTTAGAATAGCAATGGAAATACCGCATGAGGAACTAAGCCTGACTGTATCTCCCTAAAAATGCAGAAAAATCTGTGGTGTAAGTGAAAAGAAGACAGCTACCTGTTCTTTAGATGCTGGACGCTGCCCAGACACCTGAATCGCCCATTGACCATTATTGCCATTCGAGTGCAGAGGGCTTCACATTCTTCCATGCTGCAGGCAAAAGTAATTTTATTAGCACTGCAAACAGCAGTGACGGGCAGAGTAGCCAAGCTGAAGTTAGCATCCAGCACTGGCATATGCAAAAGGCAGTGTATGACAGGTGGGCTGCTACTTACCTGTGAGATGTGAGCACCACTGATCTCCCCTCCTTGATTACACTCAGAGCGCAATTCCACAAGAAACGACGTGCTTTGGGATCCATCCCTGTTGTTGGCTCATCCTACAAAATGTATGCAAAAAACAGACTACCCTGCTATATTCTACTGACAAATACCTTATATTTGAAATGACCTGTCCATTCTGTTTATGCATACTGGAAACACCAAAAATAAGCAAATTTGACTAATTTTCTAAAAGGAGAAAATAATTTATGCTCCAGATTTTAAATTAGCGAACACATCCCTTTAGGAATTGAGAAGTACTGCTTATTCTGCAATTACAGTATTTTGAAAGACACAGTTCTAAGAGAAGTTGAAGCCAATTAGCTTGCTTAAATAGAGCACAAGCCTACTTTTTCATGCACTGTGAACTTTAGTTCATATTTATCTGTTCATATAATATCTGTTGTCAGTTTTAATCTAAAGAATGCTAAAATATTTATTTCTAATTTTCATTGGATTATTAAAAACACAGATTTGCTCATGTCCAGCAGGAAGGCTGTAATTTTTTGTAGGCGTAGAAATCTTGAAGATGCTGACAGTTTGGCACCATGTTCAAGATCCCCACTTCACAGTGATTTTCCAGAAATAGAAGCCTGGAGGCACATTATAGCTTGCACCTAAATAGGGAATATTTATTTTCATGTGCTATTTGATCATGTTGAAGTGACTAATGATGTATCTAAACATTAACTGGAGATAAAATAGCTAGTCTTCATTTGAACATGATTTTTCTGTTTTGCAAGAAAATTGTTAAAGTGCAAAGGTTGCAGACTCACCAGGAACACCACAGGTGGCCCTCCAATGAGGGCGATGGCTGTGGAGAGCTTTCGTCTGTTCCCTCCACTGTAATTTCCAGCATATTTTTCTCCATATTTCACAAGACCCAGTTTCCGAATTGCCCACTCGCCAACCTACAACAGGCAGCACAGCACCATCTTGAATCAAGCACAGCAACATTTACACAAGATTTTCCTCATGAGCTTCAGCTTTGAAAACAGTTTTCAGAAGGGCCATTCATCCGAGGACCTAATGTGCATGGATATGGGTTTTGAAACACCCTGTTTACCTCTAGATCAGGATATATGCAACCCTGTCCCTGTGAGGCCTGAAAAGTCAAATGGCTGCAGCTTATCAACCAGTGAGCATGAGTTTAACATTAGCTGAGCCACGTTAACCACTGGTCTAGTGCTCTTGGCAGCACCAGCTTCAGCAAGCTTTCCTATTCCTGTGGACTTACAGCTGGGGTGTGGTCACTACTGACACACAGCAATCCCACTGTGGTGCATCTCAGCCATACTGACATATGGGATCTGGTTTGTTATTCAGGAGTATCGCCAAAGGCAGCAATAAGCAGGCACTGTTGCCCTCCAGACTAAAATGGGGAAGAGATCCAGCTACTAAGTGAATACTAATACTCAGAACTGGGTCCCTTTTTATATGGAGCTGGTGGGAATATCAAACAGAACAATGCAGCAACAATCTTAGAGGGAGCTTGCAGTTTTCACCCATCATACCTACTCTTAGAGAGGGATTCAACCTACTTGGACATACCCTATGTATCATCTATCTACAGCAGTTCCGGTTCTGTAGCACCCAGATCTCATACAGTGAAAACTGCTGTTAATTCAAGGAAACAGTACTGAGAAGGATGCCCTATGGTACTGGCAGCTGTAATAAACTGCCTACAGACTGTTAGTGTGGCCCCATGTCTGAATGCTGAAAGAGCAGCACTTCAGTGATGCTGAAGGATCAACTGAAAAGCTGTAACAGCCAGCATGAAGCTTCTATTAAGCTGTAGAGTGTCTGCTTCCTGGGACTTTGAAGAGCTAACCCTTGACAGCAGGTGAGGTGCTGAGGCTCCACAGCCCTTTAACTCTTAGAGAAAGAAAATCATTCAGGGGAGAAGAGCATTCACTACGAGCATGCAGGACCCAAATTATCTGCCCTTCCATTTAGTACACTTTTCTAAGCAACACTGAAAAAACACAGCAACTTTTGGGTTGCCCTGAAAGAAAGGGGGACAGGTTTCACCGTACAGTATCTTCAGCAGCTTCACACCATGGCACTCGTGTTGCAGTGAGGGTGAATACAAGCAGGAACTTTCAATTTGGTCACTGGGGTGGGTCCTACAGTGTTTTTCATTTACCTTGCAGACTTCTTTCTCAGGAACACCTCTCAGGAGTGCAAAGAATTCCAAGTGCTCTCGCCCTGTGAGCAGCTCATTAACAGCATCAAACTGTGGGCAGTAGCCCATGTTCTGATGGACTTCTTGAATGTTGGACAAGATACTGTAGAAGAAAAAACCCTTTGTTAGGATTTCATGAGTTCATGCTGCTATTTCAGATGTTAAAAGGAGGAAAGTGAAACAGTGGTTTCAGAATCCCTGAACTAATAAAAATACAGGATCCTAGAAGTCCATCTTGGCCAAGTTACTTTTTCTCTCTCCCACTTACCATTCTTTTTTTTTTTTTTAAAAAGGACACTTAAATGTGAAAGAGAGGTATTCAGAAGTGACTGCCAGACTAAATCAATTTTCTTAAGGCCACTGAAGAACTTTACCAGACTCCAACAATGACTGAAACACATGTTAGGAGTTGTGAAAGGGAAAAATGGAAGTGAGTTTAGATGTAGAAATGGAACAAAAACTTTGAAAGCTGGACGAGAAAGCTAGCAAAGTAGCAAAGGACCTACTTCCCCACAAAGCAAAGGAAAGATGCATTGTCTTTCACCTGTTTCCTTTGAGGAAAGCTTCTCCTCCTGTCACATCTGTATCACCAGTTAGCATCTTAAAAGTGGATGACTTGCCAGCACCATTTACTCCCAGGAGTCCAAAGCACTGGAGATATAAAAGAGCACAGTGTGCTTGAGAACAGGATTCAGCTACATCACTTTCAGCACTGACAAGAGGGGAAGAAGCAAACTTGATCCTCAGGACACCTAGAGAGACTCTTCAGTGCATTTTCAGAAAAAGTCTTCTGGCTTTTATTTTAAGTATAAACATTTAGACTGGGAAAATGAATGAACTGTGGTGTCACCTTGGTATACTGTCACCACAGTGTATCTGTGATAGACCTGGGATACTGGAATTTCGCCTCTGGTCCCAGACACAGAGTTCAGTATCTTCTTCAATGGCAGAGACACGAAGAATCAAACCGCTTCAGCTTCCAATTTCATTTTACGTAATTTGAACATTCACCTGGTTTTGATCTTACTCTACTCTATACTGTCTTGTGGCTCTTAAAATGCTGCAGTAATAGCAAAAGAATTCAACAGATAAAATTACCTCTCCAGGGGGGATTCCAACACAGATCCTATCAACTGCTGGCTTTCGCTTCATTCTGTAAATCTGAAACCAGAATGAGAAGGACAATGTCAAAAAACTCTCATTAGAGGCATACATATCACACACTCCAAACCAAATCCAATTTTGACCCCTTTATATTCCTCTGATAAGGCATGATGAACTGCATAGTTTTGTGTCAAAAGCAGGAATGCAGAAGTTTTCTGTCACCTTGGTTAGCTCCTTGATTTCCAAGATGTCACTCTGTCCTCCTCCACTAATTATCCTCTGTCTCTCTCTGGTTACATCCTCATCTTCATCATTTACAGGAGGCAGTTTGGCATAGACAGGCCTGGAGGCAGCAACACAAAAAAGGCTTAATAGAAGATGACAGGGCCTTCATAGATCATATTCTCCCCTTTCATCATGGGGACACCAATGAAAACTTCACCTGCCTACAGAGGTGCAGTGGAGAGGACAACCTACCTGGGTTTTATGAAGAACCTGTACTGGATGAGCACTGTGATGAGAAAAAATACAACGCCCTCTACTGCCATAGCAAAGAGGTTCCTTCCCACCAGATCCCATGATAGAGGGGACACAAAACGATTCTCTCCTGCCAAAATAAAATGAAAACACAGTAACTTTTCCAGCGCAAGGGGAGTGGGCTAGCATTTCTTCCCACAAACCTCCTCAAGTTGGGCACGGGGACAACTGATGATCAGCGAGTTGCAAGAGAGAAGGGATAGACCACACAAGGGGCCAGCTGTGATTGCATACACATTTCTTACTGCAGCAAAGTCGGGACTCTGGCCCAGATAATTAAGTGTACCAAGAAGAGCTGGCTCACCTTTTCAAAAGGTTAGTGAAGCACAGAAAGACTATGACTCAGGCCTGGCATTTGCATGCCAGAAAAACAATATCCAGCTTTCCAGAACTTCAACCACTTATTTAGCCTAGTTGTCCTCTTCATACAATTGTCTTTATGCATTCTTATTTGATGCCCTTAACAACCCAAAACTCTGGGATTCTGTCTGTCAGGCTCTCTTCAGTTCTTGTGGCAGCCTAAAGTGGATGGATGTGGAGTCCTGCCACCTTTGATCAGATCTGTGCCACAAACTGTGCACTTTCAGTTCCCAAAAAGTTAGAGAAACTCATCCAGAGCAGACTCAAGATTTCTCTGTTCCTTTCAGGCCACTGCCCCTATGATACATAATTTCACTTACCAAACCTCTCCAGAGCATCAGCCATGGCCTGGTTTTTCACCATGTCAATGAGTCCCCGCCCCAGGCAGAAGTGGGGGAAGATAAGGAAGACAGACTTCAGGATGTCATTGATGTCCTTCAGTTTCTGTTAACAAAAAATCAAACGCTAGTGAGCCATTTGAGCAGAGACTAGCCACCACCTGCCAAAGGTGACCCATGTTATGACGGAACACTCCTTCCTTTTCCCAGTACTGTAAATCTACAAAAATTCAAGGATTTTATGTTCTCCCAAGAGCCAGTGCCTTGGCTCCTCCGAACAGTCAGTGTTGTTGAGGTGCTCAAGATGGTATTAACACAAGCAAACTGTAACAACAGCAGAGATTTCTCCCAATACTCACAGTCTAAAAGGCACTGTCTGCAAAAAGGCTACAAGTTGAGGAGACAAGGAAGTTGTGCTTGTACAAAGTGGTTATGTCAGTGGCTGTGGGCATCTCCTCCCTGTCCCATATTGGAGGCTCTAATACTTTTCCTTTGTTGTCTTCCAGCTGGCTTAGCCCATGAATTGAACTGACAGCAGCCTGAGGAGAGGTTCCTGTTCTGCCAGAAACTTCTAGCATGTACTTGATTTTACTGAGCTAAAACAGCTTTGTAACAAAAGGGACCATCATCAAGGACTACTTCCTTATGCCCACAGGAAGAGGTACAATCAACAAGTAATTACCACAGGATCTCATGAGCCTCCTCCCACAAGGAACACTTCCCAGCAGTGTGGGTCAAATGGGGCTGACTAACCCATCTTATGTTCTTTACAAGCATGAGAGGAACTTGCAGCTTCCCCAGTAGGCATCTATCTGTGAAAAATTGAAGGGAGGTGTGTGAATTCCCAACACAGAGAGGTATCTACCATGGAGGCAAAATTAAGGGCACTTATATCCTTGCGTGATTAAATGGCTTTAGTAGATGGAAACTGCCCTTCATTAGGAATATACCAAAAAATCCATTTGAACGTAAGAAAATTGTTGTTTGGTTAGTTGTCGTTTTTTGTTTGGGTTTTTTTGTGTGCTTTTTTTTGGGTTTTGGTCTTTTTTTACCATAAGAGTGACTGCAAAGCAGAAGAGGTTGTCCAGAGGGACTATGGAGTCTCCATCCCTGAAGACGTTAAATCTGATGGTCCTGAGCAACCTGCTCTATCTGATCCTGCCTAGAGGTTGGACTAGACAATCGCAGGAAGTCCTTCCCCACCTTAACTATTCTGTGAACAAAGCTGAAGTGGGCTTTAACCCATTTCGACCACAACCTGTGTTTAAACTACTGCTGAAGCTAATGGGTACAGACCAGGGCCTAGCTTTTCTGGAGAACTGGCTGCTAAAGACAATGCGGCACCAACATGGAATTACATAGTATCAGTACAAGATGGTGAGATGCTTCTCAGGAAACATACGTTGTTGGTGAAGAGCTCCAGGACAAAGGTAGCCACACTGCCATTGATGCCAATGAAGAGATTCACACTGGTCAGCACAACATATGCTGTGCTGGGGATTTTGAACACGAAGGAGGCTGGATACATGAGAGGGGTGATGGACCACCTGGCAAGAAGAAAGGCAGCGACATTAGGTAAGCACCTTCCAAATCTAAGAGCCTTCCCAGTCATCCTCTGATTAGAAATCCCTTACCCATAGAGAAACAGAAGGAGAGCCAGCACAGGCAAGTTAGAGGAAGATACATAGGACTTTTGCTGGAAGCAGATGAAAATGATGACAACTAGTGTGGCTGGAACAATGTAGTTGCACTGGAAGGGAAAAACAAGACTTTAGATTTCTTTCCAGATGACAAAAAAAGAGAGGTATTGTTCTGCTCTAATACAATAGTTTTCTAAACATTTCAGTGCTCCCAAAGCTGTTTTCAACGCAAGACTCTTAAAAATGCATGAACTAGAATGCAGTACACATGAATCTGCATTTTGTGGTCCCTCTAGAAGTAGCCAGTAGCTCTCAGAGGTTCTGGACACCACATGTTGAAAAAACCTGCTTTGAAAAACAAACAAGGGGCTACACAAATATTTTAGGGCAAATATTTTAAAGTGACATAATAAATGCTGGTGATTGAGCCTATGGTTGTCCTCTCATCCTCTGTTGTGCTCCTTTGTCCCACTGAGGTTAACCACTGCCCCAAGAAAGTAAACACAAAAGTCAAAGTCACAGCGCTTATTCACTGAAATTACATGGTGCCCACTGGCCCAAACTGCACTTTGTACTTCAGTGCAAGACACCCTGCAAAAACAGAATGGAGGACAGTTTAGCACCATCAAAACCCTTACCATATCCCAGACAAAGTTGGCCAGCCAGTAGATGACAGGCTTCACACCACTGATGAACTGCAGGTGTTTAGCCTTGCTGACACGTTCCTGAATAAGGAAAACCACAAAGCTGGCAGGAACAAAGGACATGGCAAAGATCACACAGATGGAGACGAGGACATCCACAGATGTGGTCATCCTGGACAAAAAAGGGAAGAAAGCAAATTGCTTGTATGCTGCTGTTGGCTCCTTTGAGGTGAAATGAAGCAGCTCTTGCCAGGCAAAGCAAAAACTGTCTCTTCCGCTGTTCTTACTCTGCAAGGTGAACGATAACCACACCATGCTGTCTTAAATTGCACAGCTCTTCTCCAGCTATATAACAAAGGAAAAAAACACACCCAGCTGGCATCTCAAGGACAACAACACAACCTGGAGACTGGTTAATAACATCAGTGTAATTAATAGACTGCTTTCTCCTTTCCTTATTACCACCATTTTGTTTCCCACCTAATGCATTTCTTGGTGCTGCTAGGGGTTTGTCTTTTTTTTGTGCTGTTTTAAAGTTCAGAGATATTTGCCTCTGTCATCTGCCACTGCTTTACACATGTGAAGATGTGTCTGCAGAGAGATGTGTCTTGACTTGGATAGGGGTAGGAGTAGACTAGTCAGTGCCTCAGTGAAGTAAACCCTGTGCATTACTTTGTGCTCCCCCAGGCTGAGACAGTGGACAAAATGAACAGGATCTGTCAGTGATTCCTAGTCAGATGGTGGCACCTTGGGACAAAAGAATGACTGTATTAATGGCGAGATGCCTTTCTGAAGGTGACTGAGAGGAATTTTATATGTGGCAGAAGATCTGAAGATTACACTGGTTCTTAGAAACTGGAGCTACCAGGGACTCAGAGACAGAGAAAGTTTGCACAGAAGTGCTGTTTAACACTTAAGTTCTGAGGAGAACATGTTGTCACCTGCCCAAACCAGAAAAAACAAGGCCTGCATGTCAGAGCCTAAATGCCACAGCTTACTGAGTGCCCACCAGCAAGGCTAAAACCTCCCATGTTAGCTCTTCCCAGTAATCAGAAGCTGCTGAGCCCAAAACCATCCACATTCACATCAGGACTTACAGAGCCACTTCAGAGAGCTGCTGCTTGGTGAGGTTCAGTGGGTGATTGAAGGCAGTGATCCCATAAGCACTGGGGTTTTCACCCTGCTGCAGGTTGGCCCGAAGGATGGCATTGTTGATCACATTCAGGAAGGATGCAATGGCATGCCAGCCCTTGTTGTTAAACCACACCTGTGAGAGACCACACCAGCATCAGAAAGGCACCAGGTACATCACCTAACAGGCTTCTAAGCCCTACAGAACATCCCTTCCTCTATTCAGGCCATGTAATTTGTTTCCTCATCCTTCTACCTAGCTTGCTCAGGGACAGAAGAGAGTTAATCAGTAAGTATAAGAGGCTGCTAGAAGATAGCACTGATCCAGCACTGAACTCATTTTGGGACTTGGGCCTAGACTCCATGGAAAAAAACAGATTTTGACGAAAACCACACAAAAATGCAAACTACATATGCTCCCACAGGGGACTCTGGTCTGCACAGTTGTCCAAAGCAAACTGCTCTTACTCCAGGTCACCAGAGCCTCAAACAGCAGGCACAGCAGTGAGGACTGGGTAATTTACCTTCACATTGTTCTTTGTATCCAGGCCTTTCATGAAACTTGACAAGCTATTGAGAAATCGATCTCCAGAACTTCCCTGCAAACAGAAAAGACAGTTACTTTCCATCTAAGAGTACGTTTGTTTATATCCTGGGATCTAGCAGGGGTTGCATAATGTTTTTCATAGCTCTGACAGTTTTCTTTCCCTTCAACAGCTTCTATTAACCAAGCTGGAGATAGTAAGAAGGCTGAGAAACTCCAGCTTTCCTCCGCACTCCTTTTTGTGTCTCACCCACAAGAGAGGTCAGCCTCATGCCTGGTTTTTTCCTAATAAAATGTATTGAATAAGGTTGCAGGCAACCTTCGAAGACATTGCAGCCCACAGGCAAGCAGTCTCAGAGGAAAACAGGGGCCCAAATCCTCTTCTGAGCCAAGGCAGACTCAGTACAGGAGGGCTCAACTGAGGTTTTGAAAGATGGCAGCAAGCAGTTGTTAATTCTCTGAGACAGCCTACACTGTCCTGCCACAAAACATTCAGAGGTGTCTGCGATCCTCACCTGCTTGCAACTGGTGTCAGGCATAACCCACATCAGCAATGTGGGCTACATAAACTTCAGCTGAGCATGTTTCCAAGCCTTCTACCACTCCCAGACAACTGCCTGGGAGATCCCAGCTCAAAGGCAGTGGGGAGAAGACACCGGACACAGCTAACATACACATGCTCCTCTTTTTATGGCTTCCAAGTCATACCCCAAGTAACATGTCTCTGATATTAGTGCATTCTGGGTTCATGGGGAACAGTTGCTCACCTGTGCTAGCTCCAAGATTTTCTTCACCTGTTTAATAGCATCACTAACTTCATGGCTTGGAGGAAGCACGAGGGAACTGCTGGCTCCCAAGGAAAAGCCACCATACCTGAAAGTTCAGAAAGTGATAGTAAGACCTGATTCACTGATGTTCAGAAAATGCCACTCCTCCTCCCACTCCAGATGTCTCCTCTTCCTGCACTACATCCAACACAAGTGTCTCCATTCTTACACAAAAGAATAACTTTGATTTTCCTGCATGGCTGCTTAGCCATGGTATCTACTGCTCTTTGTTTCTGGTGTTAAATGCCCATATTATGACTGCTCAGCAAGCTGTCCATTCAATAAATAAACTATCCTCTGCTACCATTACAGAGCATCTCCCTGCTTCCCTTGGCTGGAAGGATAACCAGCTCCCAGGAAAGCATACCAGGAGGCTGGTCATGCAAATCTTTTTCAAGCCAATACTGCTCTCAGTATAAGGCCGACACACTTTCCAGTAGTCTGAGGTTGTCCTGGTTTATCCTTAAACATCTTCCCTGAACATCTGGTAGTTATGAGTCATATAAAACTAACCAGTGGATGTGTTGAACTTAATACAGTGCTCAAGGGTTAGTGGACACACATGAACTAAAGAAAAGGCAGTAACTCACCTGAACTCATTCACCCAGATCTTATTCTTTAAGCTGTAGAGACAGAAAGAAGAGCTCATGCATAATACACAGAACAAGAAGAGTGACAGACCTATCAACGTGGTGGGCAAAAGGCCAGGGAAAGGAGTGCAATAGCCTCGCATATCAGACACATGTCCCACCACTCCTCCTTGGTGTAATCCCTAGCGCTGGTGCCCAGACTTTCCTCATACTCTGCCTATAAGGGTTAGGACACAGCATCACTAATAAAGCAGAAACACCACTTGAGCTGAGGATCATGGTGACCTGAGGAGCTGAGTGGATCTGCTCATTGCTGAAGAATTCAGGCTGCCAGGCTTATTTGTCTGATCTATGCATCCCCCATAAAGCAAGCAATATTTGGTGGGGAGGCAACGAAGAGCATATGTTTCAAAGCTACCTTTTCCCAATAATCTGTGCATAGGTCTTCACTAGGTAGTCTGATATGTTGCGGCCTGTCAGATTCTGGAGGATGTCAGCAGTGTCTTGCTCACGCTGGTGTTACCGGTGAAAACACAGATATAACACTCATCAGAAAACACAGATGTTGAGGCAAATAAATCTTGTGCAATACTTCACACAAGAATCACACCCAGCCATTCTGCTCCACAGGAGCATTCCCCATTGCAGTACCACTGAGTTCCCTCCTACCTGTGGGGGTGGCAGCCCACCTGCACCAGGAGGGCACACAGGCAGCATCTTCTTGATCTTCTCATTGCTGCACTCACAAGATGGGGAAGGGTTCTCCATGCTCCAATTGCCTTTCAAGAAGATGTCCAGGACTGACTCTGGGACGGAAGCAGTGGACCATTCCCTCTGCCCCACAGTGCAAGGAGTGTCTCTGTATCAGGAAAGAGGCAAGACAAAAGCAGTTCAGAAACATCTATGATGGCCTTTGCTTACAAGTTATTTAAAGATCAAACTCCACAGTCCCCAGAAGAGGCAAGGTGTTTCTCAAAGGAGCTTGACCTCACTGAGACAAACAGCTCAGAGTGAAAGATCCGGCTCTGCAGCTTTTAACAGATCCCAGTGCCAAAGAGACTGAGGCTGGCCAGCACTGAGTAGTGTCAGACACTCCTCTCTTTGCATTATGAATAAGTGCTTTATTTCAGTCCATCTCAGCATGCACAGTGTCCAGTGTTCAAGGAGTGTGCTCTTAGTCATATGGTTAATTCTAAGTAGTCCTGCAAGGAGCAGGCACTTGGACTCAAACCTCATGGATCTCTTCCAGCTTGAGATATCCTGTAATTCTAAGGTCACAGCAGGCAGTCTCTTACTGGATGACAATTCTTCCTTTGGCGCACCAAACTACTGTTCTTCCCATAGGCAGCATCAGTGGGCAGCCTTCTCCCCTAGCTCCCACGTCTGTTATAAAGGATGCAGCTTACTTTCCACCACTGGCCAGTGTATCAGACACATTGCCTCCCTCCCCACCATTCTGGGAACAAACTGGAGTTCTTCCAGGCTAAAGACACACGCTCTCAGATTGTGAATACCCTCTAGGGAATAGCTACAGTCAACAACATATGTAGTCAACAACAGCAACAACAACAACCTAACTAGGTCCTTTACCTTGTTTGGGACCAAACAGTAATCAGAGGGAAGAGACTACTCCCTCCTTTTCATCTCTGTCAGCAAGGACTTGCACTCAAACCTTACTCCCTCATCATGCTGGCAACTATTTAAAAGGTTCTGAACAGAAAAACTGAACACAATTCCTTAAATCCTGCTCTGGCCATGCATTCCTATCATTCCCTAAAGCCAGCTGGTGACCAGAATCTGGGGATGGACTTCCTCTTCCCAGATCAGAGTCCTACTTACGGGATGGCATGTCCCTGCATACAGCGTGTCCCAAAACCTGGCTTATCAAGAAGGGCATCCAAAAGCTTCTGAGTGCCTGCATCTCCAGGAGCATCATTGCTATGGGTACAGCAGAAAAACACTATCAGATCAGTGTGGTAACAGGCACACAGCAAAAGCAGCAGCAGAGCAAGGTCAAGAACACAGTGAAAGGATAGGGGTGGGGAATTGTCCTTGAAGAATGCTTGGCCTAAGAGCACATATACGTTCCTAGTCTTTGTACACAGTATTAGTAGAATCTTAACACCACTCAGAAACTACTATGGCCCTGCCAGTAGTTGGAGCAGGCATTTAAAGGTCCAAAAAGAAAATACTGTGACTTTCTCTGAAATGTGCTTCTGAGATAAACACAAAACCCAAATGTAAATAACTTGTTAAGGAAGAGAGTAACTCAAGTTTTCAAAGAACAGAATTTCTAAGCCACAAAAAAACATACCTAATAAAAGTGTACTGCTCATCATACATCCAAGGTTGTAATTCCAGGCTGGGATACTTCCCAAAAGGAGGAACAATAAGGCTGAACATGAGAGCAATACACACAAAGACAGCTGGCAGCACAATCTGAAATTGGAAGGAAAGAGCAAGTCCTCTTAAGCAAATGTTTCCAGAGGCATAAGGAGTTATATCTGAATCACTTTTTCAAAGTTTCCCAGGAACGCCTTTGCTATTTCCACTAAAGCAGTGCTAGACACCAGTGCAGCAAGATCAATTTTGGTAGTCAATCAGGGCACTCACTTGGGATGAAGAGGATTCAGCCTGCAAATGCTGCTTTCAAGGCTAAATTTGGATATGAACCTCAGTTGCTGTGCAAGAATGCTGTAACCACCTGGTTACCATGCAACTCCTTTGACTTGCACAGGCTTCCTTTTGGTCACAGGTGCAGTGAAGACCAGTTTTGGTGATCCACATTCCCTTGAGGTTTTTGGCTCACCGTCAATTCAGACTACAACGCAGAGTGTAGAGCTGTCCCTGCTGAGGGACTCTGCTCACGTTGGGTGCTCTCACCTGGGCAAAAAAACCCTTTCGGCTTCTCTTGGCAATAAGCATCCTCTTCCACAACAGAGCCATAAACTGCTGCTGGGTGAGCTTCCATCCCTTCATCTGGTAGGAGCCCTTCCCATCCATGCCACTGAGAAGGTCTGTTTCTCTGGATTCTGCTAGCAAGAAGAAATGACTCTCATTCAAAAGTTCAGAGATTCTCCCTGGGTACCTCTGTGCTGGAGGCACAAGGCTGAAGCAGCTACTCTCACCCATCAGAAAAAAAAAAAAGAGCATGGTGAGCAGAGATAACAAATTTACATGAGAATGTATTTTCTCCCTTATCTCTCTGAGCCTTGATGGGAGGATTGAACAGGCTGTGGATACTACTGCACTGTTCACTATCCCTAAAGGCAAACATACCACCACACTTATTTGGCAGTCTCAGCATTTAGATATGCAGTATTTATAATATGAAAGAGTATCCACAAGAAAAAACACAGGCTTAAGACATTGCAATACCTGGATCTATGTCTGAATCATTAGGATCAAATGCATCATCTTCTGTAAATGGACGAAGGCAGCTCTGTCTATCTCCAAATACACGTCTGTTCCTTCTGGCTGGTAATGTCCCATCTGAAAATAATGCAGTTATGGTTAGTTGAACTGCTTCAGTTAATCTCTAATTAACCCCAGAAAAACCAAAGCTGTATCATTTTCAATTTACATGTCTTCCATTTGCAAACTGAGGAGTTGATCTGGAGTTATGCCAGTGCAGGTAAAAGTAAAACCAAGATCCTCATTCTGCAAAGCATCATGTTTTATGCACCTTATTTTGTGTAATCTCCCAGAAATTTCTTCTAGTGCACTTTTTTTCCTAGTCCTTTTTTTTCCATTAAGGCAGGGAAACAGCACTGAAAGAAAATTCTCTCGACATGCATATGACTACAAGTGCAATTTGCTAGCACTGGTTTATCATGAAATGCTGCTAAGAGCACTTAGTGCAGTGATCTGCTCTCAAAAAGTCATTTGGTCCCTATTGCAGTCTGATCCTGTCAAGAGTTTCAAGATAATAGACAATACTGTCAGTCAAGTAATTTTCCATACACTCAAACACTAAAACCTCTTCACTATTACAAAATAAACACTGCTACCACAGAGTCAGCTGGGGTTTGCAGTATATTAAAGCATGCATTAAGTACACCAAGAACAGCTATTTTAGGTCATTAAAAATATTAGTACAGCAGAGCTCCAGTTCATCTCAAACAGGGTCTGTCACACCTGTAGGAGATGTGTGACTCCTGTAGGGGACAACTACACCCACCTGAGGTTTCTGCATCCACACCACTATCATCAGCCACCTTCAGGAAGATCTGAAAAGCAATGATAAGCGTCAGTGAAAATCAGAAAAGGAGCAATAATATGGGGATTTCTTCATGAGATGCCAAGAGAGAGCACAAGACTAACAGATGCAACAAGAAAACAGAGGAGACTTGTCAGTTGAAACAGACCCTAAAACCATAAAAATAACCCTGACATGGACCTGTGTCTAAATTGTTTTTGTAATATATAGTGTCCAGTACTGAAATATACTGTTTTCAGTTAAGCGCAACACAAATCATCCTTAAAAATAACATAGACATTAGAGGCCAAAGAAGGGGCCAACCTTCACATGACAACTCAGTGAAGTGTAATTGAGTATACAGGACCTGTGTTTTCCTGTACTAAATTTAAGTTTTAAATGCACACCTTTATGAACACACATGTAAAGAGGGCAGAAGACAATCCATTTTGGAAAGTAACGCAAAGCTGCCTGTTCCATAATAAATTTTTACAGGAAGAGGTAAGTCTCTGTCTCATTCTTCATTCTGACATGATTCATTTTGCCTAGTTTAAAACAAAGGAGAATTGTCAGCTCACTAACCTCCTCCAGTGTAGTTTCAGAGATGCCATAGCTGGAAATGCCCAGATCAGAAAGACGGTCATCAATTTCATGGAACAGCTCCACAAAAGCTCCCTCTTTAGCAGCCTTGTATGGCAAGACATAGGTCAATTCATGGCCTATGTCCTCCACTAGTCTGGCCTCAGGAACATGTTTTGTAATGAGATTTGAAATTGCAGAGACATCTAGAAAAACCGAACACAAAACACAGTTTTCTTCTGGTTACTACTCATTATATGGAAAGAAGAGCTTAGTCTAAAAAATCTTGAAGGAAAGGAAGGAAAATGGGATATCTACAAAAAGCAGCTGATTTTCATGGAAAGTCTCATTTCTTTTTACATTTAACAAAAGCCTGTGTGAAAGCCTGGCCCCAAGCCTCACTATACCTTTTATGTGCTGAATTTGGGAGTGGTTTTATATGCTACTGGCAGACCTGCAAGTCACTGATGTGATGTACAGTTCACCAATGGCTAACAGGCATAGGAACTATATAATCTTCGCTTATTAACTCTCAGGAGAGCTTGAATTCAAAATAGCTCACTCAAGAAAAACATTCTATTATTTACAGATTTGAAAATACCATCTCTGTAAATTTTCTAATTGTCCCAAGACTATAGCTACATTGGGGCACAAGGTTAAGGCAGCAGACTAAGGTGAACTGTAGAGCAATGTCAGCACTGGGACTCAAATTCTTTTCCAAGCCTCACCTATTGTCAGTGTGTCACTTTCATGGTCACTGCCAAGGCCAGCATCAGAACTGCTCTGGGAGACGCTGTCATCCTGGTCACAAAAGAGAAGACAAACATTATTTTCTGCTGTATAATCAAAATGGGGCCCACTGGATGCTACACTCTAAATTCAGATGCTGCATATGGTGACATATCACTGCAAAGGGCTAAAATACAAATAAGAGGTCACAGGTACTGAAGTGAGTGTTACAAAAGCATGGACTTATCTATTCTGTATCTCTCCAATCAGCTTTGGACCACCAGCACTGAAAAATACTACAATGTAGATGCATATCCCATGCAACAGTTTAACCAGACATGGTCAGGCATAGTTACCTATCAAACATGTAACACTTTTGCTGCTTCTAATAAACCTAAGATTTCATGAAGAAAAAATAAATATGAGCAGAAAGGGTCAGCTGCACCTTTTTCAGATAGGACACTGTGCTGCTGCTGTTCCGGCAGGAGCTCAGAGAGGAATCCACATCCTTCTTGACCAGGGTCAAATAATAGCCTGTTCCCAGGTGGTTCTTCAGGAAGAGAGAAGAGCCAACACAGCAGAGCTTGCCATGAGAAATGATGGCAATTCGGTCCCCCAGAATGTCTGCCTCATCCATGTGGTGTGTGGAGAGAATGATAGTGCGACCTGGAACAAAGCAAAGACGACGTTGCTGGTAAGTCAAACCAACCTCTGTTCCCATGCCAAAGCCACAATCATCTGGGTCTTGCCATGAAGTTGGATGGGGTGTTGGTGACTCAAGTTTGGCTCCTTTGAACAAGGTTATCAGTATGGAAAAGGTTCACAACTGCTGTCATGTGGTTATTCTCACCACTTTCTGCTGGCCCTTGTCATGCTCAGCAAAGGCAGGTTTAATTTCATGCCAGGAAGGTTGGCTGCACAGAGCAGAACAGGACACTGCTGAACAACAAGGATGACTTTTAGACTTTAAGTGCCCTCACGACCCAGTGAAGAATTTTGTTCATGAGTTCTGACATGAACAGGATGAGAAAGGAGGACAGCTGAGGGATCAGAACAACCTTGTCCTGCATGGTCTTTGTTCATTCCTCAGTGCTGGCAAAAATAGATTTACAGAGACACATCATTATTTTGAGAACAGTCATTAAACAGACTGATTTTCTTTTGCCTTCCACAACACATTCATTAAAAGTAGAGAAAAAGACCACATACCTTGCCGATACTTCAGAAGCAGTTCCCATATCCCTCTGCGAGAATAAGGATCCACTCCAGCTGTAGGCTCATCCAGAATGACAACCTTGGAACCACCAACAAATGCTAAGGCAACAGAGAGCTTCCTCTGCATGCCACCTGCCAGGCACGAGAAGAAAGAGGTGTTCAGGCTGATGCAGAGATGAGTCAAACAGCATTGCTTGTAGTACAGTGGATAACAAGCTCTCTGAAATAAAGCAGACTGAGAAGAACAAGGAGTGCTACTGTTTCAGGCCTTCAGGGTCCCTCTACCTTCTGGACAGTGGGCAATTCATCTGAATGGTCTTCCCTCAATGGAGTCCAACTCTACTCCTACTGCAAGAAACCACATATTGCATGCCCTTCCATAAGTGACTCATGTGCCTAACCACATTTAGTGATCTAGAGCACAGATCTACAAAGCTTGAGCTGCAGGAGTAAGTCCCCATGAGACACTCCTTGCACAGCAGCATCCTAGAGTCAGAAGCAAGGAATTATACTGCACTCTTCAATACTAAAGCCAACCATGGTCATCTCCTCTACCTTCACAAAGTGAAATGTGTAGTCTATACTTTGAGTAAGACAAAGATGCCTCAGTTTCCCCAATTATCTGGGTACAGAACGATACAGGAATCCTGCCCCTCCCGAACCAAGGAGAAAGACACTCCAAATCAACCAGCTGAAGAAGCAGAAGTCAGCATAAGGAATGCACATATGAGTTGCAAATGGTAAGAGACTTGGAGATTATGGTCCAAGTCACTCTCACCTAAACACATAAACTCCATAAGCACTTGGAGAACAGATATCCCTTGCAGTTGGACTATGTCATGACAGAAACAGGTACAAAATTACTTGTTATGGCCATTGGATAGTTTCAGACAGTGCAAGATTTTAAAGTTTAGTAAGACTGCTTAGGTACTTAATAAACAACTGATTTCCTTAAGTGCTTAATTTTATGCTAGTCTGTATCTAATTACAGGATCCAATCAAGGTCCATAATGCAGTCTCTGTGAGAGCCAGTAGAGCATCTTGGGGGCAGAGAAATGTAAAAGACTGAACCTACCAGAAAGTCTGCTTGTTCTAGCTTTCAGTTTGTGAGGCAAACCAACATCCATTGCCATCTGCTCCATCTCCTCTTTCACCTTCTTTTCTGGCAGCCCTTTGAGCCGAGCATAGAACCAGATGTGCTCCTCCACAGTCAGCCTAGGGAATAGGAGCAGCCTTAGGGCACAGCTGAAAGCACCATGCTGCATTAGCTATATTAGCATTACATCAGGCATGTCTGTTTGCTCAGAATAACACCTTTAAAGGCTAAGGTTTCATGAAAGAACTACCGACTGGGAGTGCTCAGCTTTGGCCGGACTTCAGGGTGTGACTCTGTTCAGCACTCAGGTAAATAATCCGCCTTTAAGAGTGCTTGACAGAGTAACCCAAACAACCCAAATCACTAAGCACCAGGGAAACATTTGGCCTAGCTGAGTTCAGTGGAGTAGATTATTAAGAGACATGAAAGATGAAAGTGCAGGCTCTTGCCAATCATTCACAGGCACATAGGAACACGCTACTAAGCAGAATGTTCCTGTACCAATCTCACACCACCCCACTGTCTCCCACCATACACACATAAAAAAATGACGGTCAAAGCTGAAAGCCCACTACTGTATCCTAAAGAACCTAAATGTCTGTTGGATAACACCAGTCCTGTGTATGACAGATGCTACTCACAAGTCAAAGAGCACATTGTGTTGTGGACATACACCCAGGTTCTGCCTGATGGTGCTGAGCTCAGAGCGGATATCTTTGCCCAGGATGAAGGCTGTACCCGAAGTTGGAGGGAACAAGCCAGTCAAGATGGACCTGAACGACAAATAGTACAGATAAACAGCTTCCTAGGTTCAAATAGCTGCTGTGCATGCCAGGATGGCTGAAAGAAGAATTGATGGAAGCCCTGAGGGACCTCCACCTCAAGAAAGTAGTCTGACAAACATCTCACTAATGGATTGAAAAAAACCCAAATCACCTGCAATGGTTTTAACAGTGATCAAAGCACACCCACATGGCTGCTTGAAGAAAAGCTATTTTCCTCTAAAAGCTTCTCATTCTTTCAATCACAACTTTCTTTCTTACTCTGATAAGTCAGAATCATGAACAGAATCACTACAAAATGCTGCCTGCAGATTCACTGAATCCAGTCTCAACCTGAATTCTCTCTAGTTTCAGCCCTCTGTGAGTCTTCTGAGGCAGCTGAACAACTAGAGTATCAGAAGAAGCGCCCTAGTCCACATCAGCTTGCACACTGCAGCTGTATAGCTACCTCTATCACATGGGTAGGAACTGCAGTATGCAGTCACTTCCCCCACTGTCTTAAAGCATTATTTTGTTCTGTTCTTACATGGTAGTCGTTTTCCCTGCTCCATTATGTCCCAAAAAGGAGGTGATTTGTCCTTCATAGAAGTTCAGTGTGAGACCATCTACAGCAACTTTTTTGCCATCACGATAAACCTTGACCAGATTCTGGATGGAAACACCAAGACTCAGATGCACTGGCTCTTCCTCCTTGCAGACTAGAAGAAAGCACAGCAATAGAAAGATATGATAGGTTTTAACAGAAACTGCCAGGAAGTTCTAACAGACATCACATTCCCTCAAGCCTGTGGAATTCCAAGATAAAAAGGCCTATATGAAGAACTGACCATATTTCTTCCTCAGAAACATGAATCTTCCACAGAAATGGTCTTTTAGCTCTCTTCTCTTTCCTGGGCTCATTTGAGAGCTGGATATCTCCAGTGTCATCAGGGTCAGCAAAAATGGGAGGAAGTGGGCAGTACCTCAGGTTTATCTGGATACACTCACCTGATCATCATACTCAAAACTGTGATAACAAAAGGACGATCAAATTTCCCCTTAGCCATGCCAGCTCTGCTGTCCTTGGACTGTCATTTAAAACAGATCATACCACTTCATTGTAGAAAGGGCTCTTTGTCCAGCACTTACCCTCTGAAGGCCCTTTCTGGTCTGGATGAGGGTGTTGCCTGTCACGTGGTTCCTCGCCAAACCAATATGACTTAGAGAAAGGAAAGTACCAGGGTCTTGGAATCCCATACTGGCCTAGAAATGAAAGCATTACGTGAGCCTGACTGCACCTGTCACCTTTCTTTTATTAGCTTTCAGGACAAGAACAGAAGTATTCCACCCCCAGTAAACTTCTAGGTGAGGTAGGACTATGAAGAGATGTTTCTTGATGAAGACACTGAAAGACTTTGGGTAAAAGACATCTAACTTCGCTTTAGGGTTAAAAAACTTGTGCTGGAAGGTGCTAAGTGACACATGTGGTTCTGATACTCTTAAATCCTCCCTTGCAGCAGGGTCTGTGGACTCAGCAGTTCAGAGAAGGGAACAGCCGAAGTACAGCAAAGCTTTCGGGGCTATCACCTTGCTGTGATGCAGGTCTATGGTTTTCCTCCATGACCCTACTGCAGCTCTGCTTAAAATTGGGTAAAATTTGCACCTTGACAAGTGAGTAGGGTGAGAGGATTTATTTAAAAGCCTGAAGACATGATCCTCCCTCAGAAGCAGACCTCACCTGGGAAGACAGATTCAATGTACCAGGTCATGACTCCATATAGGAACGTATCGAAGAGCATCATGACAGCAGATGTCGTGATGCTAAAGCCATCCTCTTCCAATGGGCTCTCAAAGAAGTTGTCCCACTGAACACCAACGCCCTGCTCTTCAAACAGTGCAAAGTACTCACAACCAAAACCAAAGGCTACTGGAGATAGCAGGCTCTGCAAATGGGAGGCATGAACACGAATTGAGTTTTTCACATCTACTCACCAACCAGGCAGCTCAGTTCTAGTAAAAGGCTAAGGGACATCATAACTACAAACAGTGAAAGTTCCCTTCTGCATCACTGTATTTGTAGAGGGAACATCAGATTTGGTCTTGACTCCAGCAAGTCCTGAAACTTCTGCTAGACCTCCCTCCAGAATTGTTTTCTTATTTTATTTCTTATTTTCATGCAAAAGAACAGGTCACTAAGAGCCACCTTCTCAAGACAGGTAACAAGTGCTGTGCAGAGGAAAGTCAGCTGGCTCCTTCAGCCTGCATATCTGGTGAAACAGCATCACAGTATATAGATATCAATGCAGCTTAGTCCAGCTGCATTACTTGTACTACAAAAGCCAACAAAACCCTCCCAGCAACTTCTAGCAGGCTCAGTCAACTGCTTCACCAAGCCCAGCCTTGACAGTCTCTTACATTGAAAATTATCCTCCCATTGCCACTTCCCCCACCCTGTAGCAGTGTCCAGCTAGAGAGCTGCTGAGCGCCATACTGGTGGAGGCCCAGTATGCAGGATTGCTTCATCAAGACTCACCGCAAAAATCTTGAGTGAAAAGCTAATATAGTCCTGCCAGGCAACACACAGCACATAAGGCAGGTACAGTGTGAAATAGACAATTCCCCCACAGGCAGCTGCCAGGTTGGCCCTGGAGAACACGGTGCTGATGAGGAAGCACTGGAGGATGGTCACAATGCCGAAGATCGAGAGGAAAACAAACACCACACTAGGGTCGCTGTAAGGCAGCAGATTCCCCATCTGGCAGGAGAATAACAAGTGCATCAGGTTTTAAAAGGCTGTCTAAGGTAGCTTTACCATAAGCAATTCTGCAGAGCTGCTGCTCAGGGGAAGCTGCAATTTGTACAACAGCCTTCTCAGAAGTGGGGCAATATTAGAGGCATCTTTTCAAGAGCACTGAATCTACTACATCCTCTCCTGCTGTTTTCAGCCACTCAGTTCTGTTTTGTTCCAGAAACCTGTTCCCAAAAAGTGACTGATCAACAGATACTCATTAACTCGTCCCCAGTGTATCAGTGCACACCATAGCTTAGGATGCTCTCAAGGCTCTAGAATCTACTGCCACAAAGCAAACCAGACAACTCACCTTCAGGATCAGCACCAGCAGTCCTGCACTCATCAGGAGAGGGACCAGGCTGCTAATGAACCAGCTTAACCAAAGGATGCCGTTGTCGAGTCCCATTATCCTCATCGTCTCTTTTAGCCGGGCTTCCTTCTCATACACAATGCCCTTAATTATAACAGCCACTGAATAGATCCAGGCTAGTGTCATGAAGAGAGGCATGGAGCGGCTCATGACACGCAGAAATCTGAGAAAGCAAAGGAAAAGGACCAGAAGAGCAGAGTAAGAAATTTGACACCAACTGCAAGTATCATCCATGGGCTATTAGAGCATGGTAACAGCTAAGGCTTGACTGCACAAAGCAGCTGATGTGCACAGCCTGATATAGGATCAGTGTCTAACCATGAGGTGAGGCTGATAGGTTTAGAGCACATCACCAGTTAGGAGTGGGAGATGGAGCTACAGCTGTCACTCAGTGGAAGAATGGGTGCAAAGACCTGCCTTGCCTGGGGACTGGTCTCAACTGTCCTCTTTTGACTCTCCTGTGCCTATATGTCTACCTTTTTTCCCCAGTGCTATTTCTTTTGTAGGTGTGGCTTAAGGTTATGGTCACACCTCAGGAACCTTTTATGTGAAGTCCAGTACTAGCAGTCACTCTCCTGGCCAAGACTCTGCAAGTCATCACGTATTCTAAGTCCTCCATGTGGGTGTGATAATTCTAAGGATTCACAATACTGTGGAGACTGTCTCCTCACTGATAAGAGGGACATAAACCATGCCTGAGGAATGACAAAGCCCATGCCTTCTAAGCTCCTACACTTGGGAGATTTTGAAGCAGCCTGCATACATACATGTCATCCACATAACAGGGGTAAGGCATCTGCTGCACATAAACTCCTGTCTTCTTCTCTGTGCCTGTCTGCACCCTGATGATGGCTTGTTCCACCACATCCTGCAGGTAGGCAAAGCCTCCCCAGACATAGCGCATGTCCTCAAAGGGGTCAGCACGGGGACCAGGATCCCAGTACCTGCACCAAGGGAAAAAGACCTTTCCATTAGAAATCCTCATCACCACCTCCAGTGTAAGAAATTATTCATAAGGCAGAATGCCAGGGCTCACCCATCCTTGATCTTGTTGGTCCTTTCCACATTATCAATATCCATACGTATTTTGTATTTCACATGTTGAGGGAGGTCTATGCTGTCAGGAGCTATTTCATTGAAGACTATGCCAGCCCAGAACCTCCTTTCATCCAGAAGCTCCAAGGACTTGTTTATAAGCTGGACTTCTGTGGCCACAGGCTCCAGTTTGTCCAAGTTGACACACTAAACAGCAGCAGAATTGGAAGCATTTACCAGATACATTACTAAATCAGAATGTACTTTGCTTTCATATGGGATGGAGGAAAAAAGGAGAACTCTGTAACAGTAATGCCACACCCAAGAAGAGATGACAGCAGTGGGCTATTTTGCCATGGCTTATAGTAGCCCAGCAAGTTTAAAGAGATGTAATTTCTGCCTGCTTGATGGTTACCTATTAGTCAAATATATCACTGAGAAATACCCCAGCAAAGGTATTTTCTGTACAAGAAGTAAGCACTGCAGTATTGCCTACAGGATCTCATCCAAGTATCAATTTCCATACAGTCTTATTTCCTCTTCTACCAATAAACCAGGTCTGATTCAAAGACTCTAAACACCACAAAGAGACCTAAAGGCTTTGGAACAGGTCCCTGACAGGCCATGGCCAGTTTCTGTTTGCACTCATGTCCCAAGATGATCAGGCAACAAGTAGAACTAATAGACTAAGACTTGATGTTGTCCCCTAGTTTAAAGCATCTGCTAGTTTCACCATGGTCCCCAGCTAAACCTCAGACCAAAATACGAGCTGTTACACTGCCAGAGACAGTAGTAGCTCTCGGTCACGCAGTAACAGGAGGGCAGGAAACCACACACAGGGGTCAAAGCAAAAGCTTCAAGAACAAGGCCTACAACTAGATTCCTACATCTATGTTTAGGCACCTGAATAAATGACAGTTTTCTCACATGCTGTGTACTTAGCCCCATTAATGCCTGGTTGTTTCCAGAAAATGTACTGAGGAACATCTACCCTTTCTAGAACACCTCAGTGCATGGTTGGAGACTAAGCTGCTTCCCTGCCCCAAGTCCTTTCCCACACTAGCAGGACCTCACCTCCATGAAACGGGAGATGGTCTGGATAGCTCGATCTGTCTCATTGAAGGCATCCACCCAGGTATACACAGAACCATTTTCTGTCTCAAAGTCCTCTGGATGGTTTGACAGGAAACGGGCAATGTCCTCCACTGTCCAGTTGGAAGCTGGCAAGTGCAGGTCCCAGAGGGCTTTGCCTTTCAGCAGCGTCTGCAGATATTTCATTTTCAAAGAAGCAGCAATTAGGAGAATTAGTGTTAGACCTCCTCTCTCATAATGAAAACAAGTACTACCAGCTAAGACAACTGTTAAAATGGTGCAGGGAGAGAGCCCTTGTCATGCTGAGAGAATTAGCATAGTGGAGTCCTTCCTCTCATTCTCCCTTTGTGAAGGACATTCCCTCCTGGGCACAGCTACACCCTCGGGTGTGCTTTGTAGGCTGGTTGGCTGCCTCCATGTCCTGCCACCCCTCTCCCAAGGAGAGGGCAGCAGAGAGCCATGCACAGCTCTGCACCCTACAAATGCAAACCAGGGAAGACGGAGGTGCACGGTCAGCAAAAACCCATTCAGCTTATGCTGCTTGCCAAGCTCTGCTCCTAGCCAGCACAGAATGGGACTGTGGCATGGCTGAAGGCTCAACTAGCACTGTGCTGAGAAGAAATACCAGCACCAGAGGCCAGGTGATTTTCTTACATATTTTGCTATTGTGTCAACGGGGTTGGCTAAAGCAGCCCTGTACAGCCATGATGTTCTGCCTTTGTTCTCCTGGCTGGGACAGTGCTTTTTTCACCTGGTTCACTGCTAGCTTTCTGAGGACAGGCTACTGTATGCACAATGCCTTGCACAAGTGCAGCTCCAGGTAGAAGCACCCATCACTGAAGCAGAAACCAGTCCACTGGGAAGACAATATAAAGCAGGAAGGGAGCATTAACTGCAAAGGCTGTAGTTAAACTGAAGTAGGGAGATTAAAAAAAAAAAACAGCAAAAAAAAACACAACAAAAAAGCCTGCACAAAACTGCAAAAATCCCTGTAAATAAAACTAGGAAATGGATTTTATGCCCCAACAAAAAATGAAGCAGAGAGAGCTTCTCCATGCTCTGCCATTACCAGCAAACCAGAAAGTAGTGGGTCACACAGTTACAAAAACAGCATTGCTAACTGGAAGAATAGACCAAGCTAGCAAAGGATAACATGCAAAATGGAAGTCCAAGCAAACTGAGATTTGACGTGCTCTGCTCTCTTCTCATTTTGTTTCCCTAGGTTAGCTTGTGCCACCATGCCCAGCAGGAAGGACACCATGCCTGCAGGGAAGTGGCTCAGACTCATCTCCTTCAGTGCCACATAAAAGCTTCTTAACTCCAGGGAGCAGTTCTTCCTAAAGTTCGCAGCTGCATTAGCATCAAGCTAGAACTGGCAGAGATGGGCAAGCAAAGCACATTCCTCTCCTTCAGCAGGAAGAAATACGACAAATAGATTGTACAACCCAGAAAGGTGAAAGGTGGTGACCAGTCAACCCAGCAGCATAGCAGCCTTAGTGTCTAACAATCAGCAAAGGACCTATCTCCCTCTAGAAAGGAGTCATAAACAGACAACTCTACATTTCAGCTTATCCACAGACTTGTTAAAGCTTGGAAAAACCTTTAATATCATTGAGCTTAAATGCCAACCCGGCACTGCCAAGCCCACTACTAAATTATGTCCTCAATTACCTAAGTCTCTTTTGAACACTTCCAGGGATGGTGATTCCATCACCTGGGCAGCCTGTTCTGATACTTGACCATCCTTTCAGTGAAGAAATTTTTCCTAATATTTAATCTAAACCTCTCCTAGCACAACTTGAAACCATTTTCTCTCCTTCTTATTACTTAGGAGAAGAGACCAGCCTCCACCTGGCTACAACCTTCTTTCAAGTAGTTGCAGAGAGTGATAAGGTCTCCCCTGAGGCTCCTTTTCTCCAAGATAAACAACCCCAGCTCCCTCAACTGGTCCTCGCAAAACTTGTGCTCCAGATCCCTCACCAGCTCCCTTCTCAGGACACACTCCAGCAACTCCATGTCCTTCTTGCACTATGGGGCACAGAACTGTACACAGTATTCAAGGTACAAATTATCTGTGCTGCATCTCTAAACTCAACAGGATGCTGTCTGGGAGCAACCCAGGCACTGGCAGTGAAGTAGTCTTGCTTGTGTGATCATCAACAGGTGACAACAAGGCAATCCCTGATACTACACTAATACAGAAGAGACCAGATTACTCACAAGGACAAGAATTAACTACCAAAATATGAAACTAGAAAAGCCCAGGGTCTGCTGAAAAAACCAAGACAAACAAACAAACAAACCACCCAACATTCACTTTTCAGAGGACATGATTGCAAATCAAAGTTTTGGACCTTGACCTTCTGTCTGAACTCTGCAACAAATTTTTCAGCTTATAGTTAGTGGCCATAGTTCTCATCTCTGATGCCATTATCTACAGCATGACATTTCATTAAGCCAACAGAGTTATAGGAGTTTGACACTCTAGTATGTCAAGCTGATGGAGAAGTACAACAGGGTAGGTCATCGACTATTCAGCACAGCATTACACTGGAGTAAAAAAGAATTCCCAGGGCTGTAAGAATTCCCAGGAGTGGTCTCTGTAGACAAACAGCTGCACTATGATACCCACTCAACTGCCTTGCAGAGACAGCTGGGAAAGCTACTCTACAGTTGTTCTTCAGTTTCTCAATCCCAGTTTTACATCACTGTGCTTCCAAAGACATCAGCACAGGGGGAAAAGATCCACCCCTCAGAGCTGCACCTGAGGAACCATGGTGATGTATTCATAACACGTTAGGGCAATACTGGATCAAAACAGTCTATTTCCCAACAGAGGCCAATTAGAAACAGGTGTCAAACATACACTGCTCCTGTTTGCAGGAGATTGTTACATGAAGGAAGGAATGCCAAGCATAATGCAGGATTAATATAATCACAATCTGTTTCAAGAAGAGGTACCATCCATACTATTTATCGTCCCAACTCAGCACTGAAGCACCACCTAAAATAAATATTTCATCACTTTCATCACTTATTGCAAAAACCACTGGCGGTGGCTCTGCCAATGACAGCATACTGACCCGAATGAGATCCATTTCCTGACTGCTTTCCATAAATGTCCAAATCTTTGGACTTATCTCCTCCCACATTCCCCCAAGGTCACGAAACACACCCAGCTCCTGGAATGTCCTGTTCACCTGTCACAAAGAGGAGAAAAAGGTTATTTCTAAAAGCTGGCAGAGACCACTCATAGGCTGAGAGGGTGCACTTAACAGTAAAGCACGTGGGAAGTGAGAGACTAGGGAGGCTGTGCTGTTTCACACAATCCTTTCTAGGCTTGTGTTTAGGCCTAATTTAACTAGAGTGAATCAGCTCCACAGCCAGAGGACATAGTTCACGCTACATTACCAGAGGACATGGCTGGAGTTACCTCAGACATGACCTTCCTTACAGCTGGTGTGTCTGGAGTGTACAAGATCTTCCCAATCAGCAAGGGTTTCAAAGCCCTCCAGATAATCCTGGAAAGTGGGCTGGATTCCAGGTTCTTCATTAGCTCATTGCAATAGGGTGCTGAGGAAGAGAGTATGTGTGATTGGCTGATGAGAACAGTGACAACTACAGAAAGCATATGCCCCACTTGTGTGGGCTTCAAGGACAGTCACAACTGAAAGCACTACATTTTTCAGACACAAAACCCCTTCTCTATCTACTGCAAAGCTCTGCAAAAAGCCCCTTTCATCCCAAGTCTACATGGTCTGCCCAGCAAACATGGAGCAGCAAGGTAGCCTCCATCATTAAGAGCCACAACGCAGTTCTGCAATGCCCCCAGCAATGGCGCAAGAAGTTTGCCCAGAAAAGGACAGATTCCCAAAGGCTGCACACAACTGTGCTCCCTCTCCCCATGCAGGAAGTCTGCATTGCATACTTTTCATGAAGTAGATGGGACCTTAGCCCACACCAGGGTTACACTTACTTGTGGAGTTATCATAGAAGTTAATTACATCATCTTCAGTGCTGTTGCCTCCAAACAGTGCTTTGTAATTGTTGTCCTCATACCAGTTAAGGGATTTAATTTTGAGCCCTCCCCCTTCTGGATGGCCGCACACGATGCGTGACACAGCCTGGTAGATCTGTGTAGAGGAGTTTGAGGCATTCACATTGTTCAGGAACATAACCTCTTGCCTCATGTCGCTCCAGCTCTTCATGCTCAGCAACTGGAGGGGAAGGTGGTAGAAAATAATGGAAGCAAGTATAGAACAGGATTAGCGAAAGGAGAAGACCTTACCATACTCCTTCAAATCACACATCTGTTTTTGAACAGATGAGAATGCCCTTGAACACAACGTCAAGGATAAGGACCAAGGATAACATTCCCCCCCCACACAAGAGTGGGAGAATGTACAGGGAAGTCTCTTCCGTGCAAGCATTTGGTATGTATCCTTTACTCTTTACTCTTCTTTACTCTTGAGTTTTCTCCTCCAATGCTTTGGGTGGTTCCTGCCCTCCCTGTCCTCTCTTATGGAAGCTGCTTCATCTCCTGGTTGCACAATGGCTTACATTCCAGTGGAGTCCCCTCACAAGGACAGGTGGGGTGGGGTACATTGAGTCAGAAGAGGGATTAAAGGAACAACACAAAGTGAGTGCAGCTCATGGGACACAGGCTGGATGAGCTGCAGGCCACAGCAGTGACACCTGGCACAATTCCACCAAGGTCAGCAAGCCTCCACCGACTTACACCATGCAGCCAGTTTGACCACATAGATTGGTATCGCTTATCCCTGCCCCAGAAACTCTTTGCCCTGTTGTCAACAACAGTCCCAGAAAATCCTTGAAAACAAGCCCTGCTGCAGCCTGAAGCTTGATTACAGTGTAAGCTGTGCAAACAACCAGCTACAGCAAGGAGCCTTCTCCTGTTCAGCTGAGCTGGCACCAGACTTGAGGTGACAACACACAGCCAGCCAGAAAAATTGGTACCTGCAGACTCATTTGTCTGGCGTAAGCCAGACAATATGTCTACAATGTATCAGGAACAAAAGCACCAGGCTCTCAGCCTGAGATACTGCATTAATGCTGCCATATTCAGGCACGGCCAAGCTCACAACAGGAAAAGCAACCCACTTCTGTGAGTGATGGTTTCATGCTACACTGGAGCATTGCTCTCAGACTCCCTGACTCAAGATGTTAAGAACATCACCTCTGTGATGCTGACAATAAGTGGATTTATGAAAAAATAAGACAAAGACAAAAATGTAGGATACTTCCCTCAAGTAAGCTTCCAGCTTCCATTTATTTTTAGCTCAAGGAACTTCTATTTTCTAACCTTCAATGAATTTCTTCCATGGTAAACGACTGGACTTTTGAACAGCCACAATTATTTAATATCCAACGCATCGCTGGAAAGAACCTCCTCTCCCCTCCTTAATTTGGCTATGCTTAGCTCCATTTGGTATCATATTTTTGGGTTGGTTTTTTTTTTTTTGGTTGTTGTTTGTTTGTATGTGTTTCTTTGTTTTAACTGGAAGAGACAGTGAACTCTTCTTCATGTGCCACACAACTTTATAGGCCTCTGTCATATCTTCAACTCACTTCTTTTCCAAGCTGACCAGTCTCAGCCTACTTGTTCTTTGCATGAAAAGCCCTTCCACTTGTAGATTCCTAACTGGCCTTCTCTGAACTGTTTTTCCAGTTGTGCTACCCCTTTATGGGGAGAAATAGCCTAGATTTCTGTTCCATATCAAGCAGTTTCATACAATGTCATGGTAAAATGCTACAGCTGGTTCTCTGTCCCTCTTAAAATATTTTTTAGCGTTTTATCTGATTTCTGGACTGCTATGAAATATCAGGTGGCATTAACTTGAATGTTCTTACTGTGCTGCCCAGAACAGCCACATGCACTAATAAGGGCAAGTAGAGCTGCTGAGACACCTATTTGTAACGGCTCATCAGCTGCATTTTGGAAACAACTTTAGATATTGTGGTCCAACTGCCCTGTTTTCCAAGACAATAAGAGAGTCAATCAAAGACCATCTGCCAATTTTGCTCACTGTGTATTGGTTCTGCCACCTTTGTTTAAATAAACTGGGGATAACCCAAGTCTAAGACAGCTGGCAAAGCCAACCAGTAACAATGCTGAAAGCAGCAGTGTGCTGGAACACTTCAACCCAAGATCACCCAAGGAAAGCAGACTCAAGAGTCTATGGCCTTACAGTGAGAAGCAAACCTGATCCTTTGTGTTCATCTGTAGCACTGTGCATGCTTTAAATTTGCCAACATCTGGACAAAAATTCTTTATGCTAAACAACAGATACTCTGTGCCATCTACACAAGGAGCCTCTATTTTTAGCTGCCTAAAAACACATGACACACTGATACGATGGAAGGCAGCTGTGAGAAAAGCCAAAGCCTGAGGATTCAATACATACGTCCAGAGTGACCGGTCCAAGTGTGCTTTCATTTCCTCACTGCTGCCTTTGTCTGCACCCTGGTGCCACTCAACCTGGCTCAACAAGTTCAGGATGACTGATATGACACGACACTTGCATCATGGGACATGAATGAAAAAAGTGTCACATAGCCTTCGTTTGTTACCCATGCTCATGAGGATTTTTGGATGTTTCCCCATCCAAAAGGCCAAGACGGCATTTCAGGTGTGTTACAGTTTCAGTGTGCTATTCAAAGGGACACACTGGGAAGTTTTTAGTACCTTAGGCAAAATAACTAATTTTTCCTCAGCAAAAACTCAACTCCTTTAGCTAAGTACCATAAACTCTCAAACATGAGGAGCAAAGGTACACAAATGGGAAGTGCAGAAGTGTTAACCATCTTATAGAGGGAGCTCATTGGAAAATGTATTTTTACACATAATTTTAAAACAGTTTGAGCAAGGAACTTTGTTTCATCTTTGGCACCAGCAACTTTACAATTTATATGCAGAGTTTGAGTTTTTTTACACCACTAGAAGCAAGCATCTCATGCATGAAGGTTTACTATGTCTTCTCCCACACATCAGACCTGGCTCCATTAGTATTTCTTAATAATTGCCCTTGCTTTTGGTGTTTAATCTGCCCTCACAGAGGTTCATTTGAAGAGTCCAGGGACACAGACCCAATCAATTCCCAACTCCAAGACAAATATTTTGTTCAGACTATTTTCTAATTAAAATTCCCTGCTAGAAAGCCTTCTAGACATGGCACAAACAATAGTTCTCTCCACCCCCACAAGTGGAGAGCATGTCCCTCCTTTTCACACAGAAATCTGCCTGACAGACAATAAAAAGTAACTTTCGGTCAAGCCATCTGGAGCAGCTCATGTTGTACACAGAGCAGAAAGCTGCCTTTGTTTGCACAGCAGTAGGGCAAAATAAAAGGTAGTCCTACCCTAAACAGCTGCCAAGCAAAAGGCACGTTACTGTAGGACCTTTTCGTCCACATCAGCAAACTGAGTATCACATGGTTTTAATTATTTTTATCCCAGACAAGGAAAAAGTCAAGCTGAAATGACGTAAGAGGAAACAGCTGTAATCCAACTCTGAAGGGCAGCCTCCCTGCTAGCAGCAAAAGCTCTGCCATGGTTCTAACTGAAGCTGATCCTGGAATCACCTTAATTTCAATGTAAATGGGACTCAGCAGCAGGTTGTAGGACTCGGGGAGGGATTCGTGCCAGGAATTGTTGGCTGGCATGGCACAGGCTCCCGGCAGCTGCCCCTCCGTGGGAGTGAGGCACATGCTAACCTGAAGTGACCTGCTCTTGTGCTTGCTCGCAGAGGTTACTGCCGTTCACAGGCACTGAGCTCTCTTGCTCTGATGCAAAAGGGAGAAGACTAGCGAAGGGGAGGAGGAGGCGGCAGCGTTGTTTAGTTTAGATGGTTGTGATTTCTGCTTCAGGGAGAGAATGTTTTTGACTAATAGCAGCACTTCAAATTCAGAGCCAGCAAAAAAAACCCAGGATAAGTTTCTGGCTCAACACCCACTCCCCAGATTTGGACTTCTGACTCAGTCTAAGGTACAAAGGGCTTTTTTTTTAATCCATCATTTCACCTGCAAAAACAAATACTTGCAGTCTCGAGAATATCAATTTGACTCTGTAAATCACTGTTTATGTTTAGTGTTGTGATATCACTGTTTTCCAGTCTTGTGGGGCACTCAGTACAACCTCTGCCCCAAAAACCTAGTTAGATGAAGAGGAAACAGTAGCCTATAGCTACTAATTTAGGTTAGAACAGTCACAATGTCTCTTCCACGTGCTATACTCTCACCGCACCCAAAAACTTGTAGATACGACCAAGTAATAATCCTGACATGGTTGGCAACTGAGTGGGAAAAAAAAAAAAAAGAGACAGAGAGAAAAGCCTCCACATGCTGCTTGCAAGGCGCTGCTAGGCAGCAGATGTACTGCAAGCCCAACAATTGTGCCACTGCAGACTACAGAAAGACTACAGAAAACGTCTTCATTCCTGCTATGGTGTTGGCAACTTGGTGTACCAAGGGGTTGCAAAGTGCATGATGCCTATACTGACAGAGGCACAACAGCTGCACAATGGGCAAAGTTTTCAAAACATGCCAGGGATTTGACATAAGAGTTGCACTAAGGAGATCCATGCCTCCTGTGCTCTATCGCAGGCTAAGACAGTAACCATGGTGATGTGTTCTCCTGACACAAAGGCGCTCCTTACCTCTTTAAGAAGCTTCCCAATACTCTCTCTCAAAGTTTCCACAGTTTCTGATAGATCCTGCAGGGAGGAATTGAAAGAAAGTCGTTTCTGCAAGAAGACAGAAAAGGAAACTAGAAGTTACTTTAAGGCACAAAGATATTAAACACTGTAAACGTTCTTGTATAGAGTAGTAGGGTCTGTTTATATAGCAATGTACTTCATGCGGAGGGCAGAACTGGCTTTCTGTGCAACCCAGAACTCAAAATACACTGGGCATCTGCACCCTGCAATGTACTAGGATCATCACTCCCTTCCCTCCTCACAGGTTTAGGTATACAGATGCCATAAGCAGAACCATACCAATAAAATGTTGAATGCATTCACATACACTTACAGCACAAAGGATGACTTGCATTCCAGGTCACAAAACAAGCACAGCCTACAGGACAGCATGTGGACAGACCTGAAATCCTGCAATCTGGTGCTAAGAAGGGGATGCAAACTCAGTACAATGTAGGACATAGTCCGTATGATTTAATGGGCACGAGTTTTCAGTGAGACTACAAAGATACCAGTTCAATACAAAGAACTTACTGCAGTGTATGTCATCATCATCATGGTCACTCAAGTCTTCCCATCAGGACTTGATGTGCTTTATCTAAACCAAGGGTGTATTTTAAAACAACCAGCTTCCAGGAAATAGCTGACATGCACCATCACCAAAAGAGCAAGACTGATAGGTTTCCAGGAGTCAAAGGCACAGCTTCCGGGAAACTATGTGCACTAGTAGGGAGTTACACTGAAGACAACTCTTTCTTTCCAGTTGCTCTACATGTAACTAGTGAACCTAGATTTTCGTTTGTGGGGTCTTTGGCCCTTCTGTTCACATACCTGGATTATCTTTAGTGGAAACATTGGGACACAGTCTTGTTTCAAGGGAATGAAGATTAAAATAATTTCCTAGGATTTCATATTAGTAGCTACATGTTGTGGCATTTGAAAGCATACTAAAGTTACAGCATTGTGACACACAGATGAACAGCCAAAGGCCCTAGTACACAACTATTCATCTGAATCTTCCCATTTTCATATCTTTCCTGGGGTAATTCCTGGAAACAAAACCTGGAGGCTTTCACTTATTCTGGTTTAACTTCTGGAGACTGTTAAGACTTGGTCAGTGTCTGCTGGCATAAATGGGCAGTGTTCTGCCAATCTGCTGGGATGTTTAAGACTTATAATTTTTCTGAGTGCAGTTACTGTTTGCTCCAAAGCCAGTTGCAAATTCAGGGAGGGTCTCTCTAAACGCTCTGAATCTCTACTAAACATAGTCCTTAAAGTTTGGATAAATAAAACCCACTTCATTAGAGGTAGAAGAAAAGCAATTCAAAATCCCCACACGATTAGTCTTTCCAGACCTACTTAAATAAATTCAATCAGCAAATATCAAAGCTACATCTCCACTCTACCACTTCAGCAATGAGGTAGAAGGTCCCTACATACATAGATCACAATAGATGTGTTTGTTCAGCTCTACATATCTCATCAATCTACATAGATCCATTTTGTTCGCTGCATTCAGAGGTGATTCAGGGACAGCGTGGATGAGGAAAAGTTTTCTGATGATAGTAATTTGTTCAGAACAGTGAAAAGTCAAAATCCAGTTGCAAAGGATTAGTGAACAACCTCATGCTGACACACCATTACGAAGTGTCAGACAAAATTCAGTACTGCAAAGTAAAGTAGATAGAGAAAAGACCTTAAGATACACTTGTATGACTCTGAATGTGCTAGTGCCACGCAGAAAGCAAGATTTTAGAATTACAGTGATAAAACAGATCAACATCAATATAAATCCAAAACACAATCCTGGTTTTTAAGTATTATGTGCAATTTTGGTTTCTCCATCTCTGAAGGAACTCAGTGCAAAGAAACTCCATAAGTATGATTCAAGGTAAGAATGGTTTTCATGGGAAGAGCAATAGACTATAGTTCTTCCAATGGGACCTGTAAGGACAAACAAAGGCTATGAGAGAGGTCTTTAGAATTACAAGTAGGACAGAGAATGGAAACTGGGGACAATTGCTCACTGTACCTCATGATACAGGACTAGAGGACTTCCAGTGAAGTGATCAGTTTAAAACAAAACCGAAAGAGCTTCTGCATAAGTAACTTAGTCAAAATGGAAAAAAATCAGTAGCTATTATGCAATGCTGAGGGTATTGTGAGTTTGAGAAAGGCTTAGAAGAACTCATTAAACATATAAATCTTCTCAAATGCTATTAAGCACCAAGATCCCAGCAGCAGCTGAGAAAGTCTTGAGTTGCAAGCTACTGAAGAACAGGACATTACATTGAGGAAACATTATTATATGCCTGCAGCCCAAGGCTGCATTCTTTCATGTTCTTCTACTAAGGGCCACTGCTGGGCTATCACTAGATGACACTGAGCTTTGCAAGATTTGGTCCTGACTCAGTATGTAAGTCTTAGGTGATTCAGAGAGCTTGCAAACCTTACCCTGAAACATGAGGAGTACCTTCCTATCCTTTTGTACCACAGTACCTGTCTTCCCTAACAAATTCACATCCTTTCTCACCATATCTTGCAATAGTATCATTGATATGGAGGAAATTTTACTTTCTTTACCACCTCTTGCACCCTAAAGCCCATTCAGAAAGCCTCTCATAAGTCATCTCCAGAGCCAATAACAAAAATCAGTTACAAGGGCCTGTCTTCTTCCACCAGATGAATGTGTCATTAATTTCCCAGTAAAATAAAATTTTGTAGTATCTCATTAAGTAGATCGCTACATTAACAAGAAACCTCTGGATTCCAGGCAGCTTCAGTAAGATTGATCTTACTATGAGATTATCTTTAGCAGGTGTTTGCACTACATCTTGGGGCTGAGGAGGGCAATTACTTGTTTTCTGGTTAAGCATTGCAAAAACATTGCCCATCGATTCCAGGCACACTGTGAAAAGACAAAGCTCTAGCAGGTTTTGAACACAACTGCCCTGTACGATTACTGTGTTAATGGCTAGCAAGACACTACACTTGGCTTTTGGAGCAGCGAACATCATAATACTTTTGAGGCACAAAGTGCACTGAGGGGACTCTGTGTGGTTGTATGTGCATGCTACAAGATTTAAAATAATGACCAATACTTGAGATGACTGGAGTTGACTGCACAACCAAGACAAGTCTTGAATAAATTCACATGAGTCTTACTGGGGATGAACAAATCCAATTATTTAACATACATGAGAATGCATGTGTTTTAAGTGTTAAAAAGTCAAAACAAAATTCAGCCAAAATTCAGTCTTCATCATACAGCTAACTGTTTCTGCTTAATAAAGACCACTCTGTCACATTTGTTTTGAAACTTTATACGGCAACTTTATACTGATCTTAGCAGAGACTTTTTACTGGGCTCTGCAGAAAAATCATGTGCTTTTGTTTTCTGGAAATGGGAGTCCCAAACTACTGCTGCTTGTAAGGATGATGTCATTGAGCTTGACTGAAAACACTCTCAAAGGAACAAGAAAAGCCACAAGTTCAATTGCAGCATGTATTTACATTAAGAGACCTTTTCTAAAAGCCCTTTTTCAACTGTAATGCATTTATTATCTAACACTTAGTTCATGCTAGCCATTTGACAAAATACCACCCATATTACGAAGGGAGAAAAAACAATTAGATTTTCATGTGCTCACTCACGCTCTTTCAAGGACCACTCTAGTACACAAGCCACAACATATTTATGGCATCTTACAGATCCATACCACTGCAAGTGGGTGTGGCAAATCTGAATTGTCATTTAACCTCCCCCTCGACTTCAAATCATATTCTCAACTGGGAGAAACATAACCAAGTATTTCTACAATATAACTAAGTCAGACTGTAACCCAGTGGACTCTGTTGCGATGGGTGGGGACTTAGTGCTATTGCTCTTGCTAACCTTTCCCAAACTGTGTAGTTCTTCCCTGGGACAGTTGCTGGTCTAGCCCTAGGAAAAAGCTGGAATTTTGAGTGCTTGCAATCAGATGTACTGCCTCACTGTTGTTCTCAATGCAGCTTCTCCTACCTCAGTCACACTCACTACATCCAGTGCAAGGTAAACCTAAAGAGAGATGTGTCCACATCTCGTACAACATGTCCTATGTCCCATAGTACTTATGGTGGTCAAAAGGCTTCTGAGAATGAATGCAGGTTAAGACTTGGGTCCTGGAAAAGGGAATTTTATATTGTGAAACACTCGTTCCTTCTAGTGGGGTGAACACTCCAAGAAGGAGGAAAGTTGATCCCCTGGCTTGATGCCCTGTGATCACTTCCAGATATTCTGCTGGGTTTTGATCTCAACAGCCTACCTCAAACAGGTTATTTTACGAAAAAGGATAACAAGACACCCTTTAACCTCCCTACCATGCCTCTATGTGCTTGAGTCTGTTTTCTCATTCTACAGAGATGCTTAAATTGAAGTAATACAAAAGATCAGTGACAGATCTAGAAATCCTAGTGGCAAATTTGAATTAGAAGTTCCTCTTTATCTTAATTGTACCACTGCACTTTTGGCAACGCTCAAGCTCTTCTGGATAGAACTGATGAGGAGGAATCTAAAGTGTTTATTTCTTGCCTTTTTTTAAAAAAAAAACTTTCTTAACAGTGATGTGACATTCAGAGCACATGCATTTCACTATGCAGGCACCTTAATTTCTTTTTTAAAACCATGATTTGTCCATAATTTGCTAATAATTACTGGGGTTTTGAGAGTTACCCAGAATACTTGTAGTGTCTCTGAGGCTTCAGGTGCACACACACTTTAAGCCAGCAGAACCAAGTGTCATCATCAGGATCATAGCCCATGCAGACACTCCCATATCTTTATGCTCTCAATATTGTACCCATTTCTTCATGTATGTGCACGAATGTTTGTGTAAGTACAAAATCAGGTCAGTCACTTTTAATCCGGATCAATTCCATGATGCAATTTACTGCATTATCATGCAGAGGGAATAACAAACAGGAGTGAATGAACAGGGACAGAAACAAGGAGGTGGATGCCAGTCAAAGTCTTCTGGAACAAAGCAGTTCAAGAATCCACAGCCACTTTATTGCCCTGATATCTGCGTGGCACAAACTCCTGGTTTACTATTCAAACCCTTGGTGCTGAATTTACACAGTTCTTGCACACAGTTGCAAGTCCTCATATCAGCCCACTTGTACTAAGATGTTGCCTCTCCATAAATTACAAAGTGATGCAGTCAGTGAAGTCCAGGTCCCATGACACAAGCTAAAAACCTGCCTCCAAATTGCTGTTGTACCTGCATCTGACTTGGCCCTTACTTTACTTACTGAAATGCCTTGCTGTGAAGTACATCAAACGGAATCAGCAAAGGGGCGGGTGGTGGGGAGGAGTTAAAGAAAAACAAATAAATTAATCTCTGGACAAATTGTTGGCATTGGTTTACAGATTCTCCAGTAGATATGGTACATGCTATCTTCAGTATGCATGTCCAAGATCTGACACACAGTGCCTTCAATAAGCTGTGTCAAAAGCCTCCTTTGTTCAGGAACAGAAAGTTCCCTCTTTGTTCAAAGATGTTACTGCAGGTCAGGGCACTTTTTGGCCTTTAAAGACACAGGTTTCAAACGTGTTGATTGCTATGAGCAAGTTAATTTATTCGCTTTGCCTGGCCACATTGAAGCCATTTAGTTTTTATTTCACTCACTGATACATTTACAGCAGTTTAGCTGGATGGTATGCTGTGACATTTTTTCTGAGGAAAATTGTGGACCTTTACCAGACAGTAATACAGAGCAGGTTTAGAACTCTGTACCTCAGCTTTATTCCCTCTGAAGACAAGATAATGAGCCAGCTTCTCAGAAGTCCCCCACAATTGCACATAATGTCTTATGTCTACACTGCTGTTGCCACGTGTCACAGAGTGGCTTGTGACTGCTTTCTTTCACCAAAAAACAATACAGACCTAATGACACAGACACTCAGTACCCGCTTCTGTCAGTTAACCTGCAGAAACTTCCATAAATGAATAGAGCAAGACTGAGTCTCCACAGGGCCCAGAAAACCAATCCTGAGTGGTACAAGAGATGGCTACTTTCATCCTCTTCGGATCCCAAAATTCTAGCATCTTCGAATGGCTTAAACCAAATGTATAGATGTGTACATATACATATACGTGTAACTGAAGACAAGAAACTGCTTATAGCCATTCCTCTCCAAACAGCCCATCTTTGTTATTGGGACAATTTTAGTGCTGTTACCTCATCTTCTAATGCTTATGATTATCTTGTTCTTCCAGCAGGAAAGAAAAAAATGCAGATAGAGGACATGCGGAAAACAGAACATGAACTGCAGAGAGAAGTCACTGACCACTACATATTGCACAGACAAGTAATATGATTCCAGTACTCGATAATGACCCTCTTTGACAAGGGACAAAGCCAGTCAAATGGTACATGACTTTCAGTCCTGAAAGGCTCATCAAATCTGAAAACTCACACAGCCAAAGTGTTTGTTTCTTCTATAGCAGACAACAGAATGTTTGTTTTAGTGGGTAAACACAGTGGGCTCTGTGGTCCCTTCTTCACTCTACGGCTATTTCCAGCACTGAATTCCTCAAACTTCTGTATTTTCACAGATATTGTGGACCTGAAGCACATGACTAGATTTTCCTAGGTCAAGCAACCTCCAGCCTCCAATCACCCGTTAAGTAATGTATTTTCTTGAAGTTCAATGAATTCTTGCTCCACAACCCATTGAGTTGGTCAATTTTTAAAAGAGGACTTCAAAACTTGACGCTACTTTGTATGAATTAAACCTGTTTAAAGGTTGTGGCTTATCAGTGGCTGGAAACTCCTGCACTCGGTGACCTCATGCTTAAGGGCAGAGGGTGATGATTGTAGCAGTCAGCACAAGCTGGCCTAATATCTGGCTCATTCCAGCTGTGATACAACATCTGACTAAAACACAGGGACAACCAAGAGCATATTTGTTACTGTGCAGCATAAACACTTTCCTCCGGACAAACTGAACTGCAGACCACACACATCTATGCTCCACAAGTAGCAAACTGTGACAGCAAGGGTGAGAATGACAGGCAGAAGCAATGCTCTTCACACTCTGGTTATAAAGATCATCTTTCTTACTTCTTACTGCCAATGAACAGTTCAGTCTGCAAACAGAGATGAGTTCCTAGACTGAAAGCCCTGGAAAATGTTACTGTGTCAATGACAGACTCTCACGGGTAGGACCAGTGAACTCACCTGAAGCGGCTTCAAGGGATTCAGGTTAGCACGGAAGGCTTGCTCGGCTGCATGGAGTTTTTCCTTTGACAAGGTGCAAATGAAGGCTTCAGAGTCCATGGCCACTGTCTGATTTTGGATTTTAAGAAATTCAGATGGTGTTGAGTTATTGCAAAGATCTTGAAGTCGCATTCGATAACCAGACACAATGACCTAGAAGAGTGGGGAAGGCACATGAATCTCCCTTCATCTAAGACTCCAAACAAAAACTAGGTTGATGCCTAGACAAAAGAAACCGTTCATAACATTTCCAGGCAGAGGTAAGTGAGCACTCTTCTCTACAGGTTGGGCAGCCCTGACTCATACACAACTCAGCTCCATGAAAAACGTTTCCCCACTGAGAACATGGGAGAGAGGGAGGCAGATCTCTTCACTTCTCCACAAACATGCACACAGTAGCAGTGATCCTGTCCTCCACATCAGCCATTTCCTCCAACCAAGAGTACATGCATTGCCTAACCTTCAGTCCTCTGGGAATTGAGCCACAAAGACAAAAACAAGGCTTATGACACAAGTCTGTCAAATATATGTGAAGGGCAAAAGACCTATGTCCCAAACTCCTTAGACATATCTGCCAGCCACATTTTCTGTGCAGTTCTGGATGAGAATCTTCTCCCTTAGCTCTGAAATAGCTCTTCACTAACTGCTGAGACAAACATTTTGCAGTGTTTTTGAGCAGATAACATATCAGTGAAAAAAGTTATCTTACTGGCTGCAACAAACAAGATAAAATCCTCGAGTCTTCCTTTACAGGCGTATTTTACTTAAGGTAATGTTTACTTAAGGTAAGGTTTGCTTGCCAAATAATGTTTCTTAATCCACATGTAACCACCTTATTAATGAAAGAAAGGGATAAATTGCCTCTGAGTTATCACCAGACCCTTTCAGACCTGATAGCCTAGATTCTTTTAATCAAGTTAGTTAGAGAATTTAGGTTTGCTGAACAAACAGGTACATGGCAAAAAGCTGCACACTTCATAAAAGTGCTAAACAAGGAAAATCCAGTCTACCATTGGTAAGAATTTTTTGTTTGCTATGGGGCTAGACAGAAGGAACAATTTTACTGTAAATCACAGGTAACAATAGCTTTAGACTTCATTTCTTCTTTTTGTTCTTTTATAATACCCAGTGTGCGTTACCCAACATCCAGCAACAACTCAAAATGATTGATCTACATCCCAGAAGAGTTAACATCTCCTGAACAGTGCTGGTAAGTCTGAAAAGGTTCTCATCTTTCAAAACCAAAGGGGTATCAACAATGTGGGGAGGAGGTGGGGAAGCATATTATGTTCAGAAAATAAGCAAATGGAACTGACAGGGGAGAGAATAGATTTAATACCTGTGCAAACCTCAAATCTGGTCTATATCCATATGCCAAAAAAAGGATATTTCAATGCTGCACACTCAGCTCAATAAATCAGATACCTCTCTCATCAAAAAGGCTGGACTTCTGAAAAATTTTGAGTGTTTTTTTTTCTTTTGTAGTAGCAGAGATACTACTACTAGTGTCATAGCCATGCTGAAAAGGAGATATTCCTGGGGCATTGAAATAACACTCCAGAGATATGCGGTGAGTCTAAACCAGCTTCCCTGTGTGGACACAGAGAAAACCAGCATCTCCTAGCTCTGCAGTGTTTCCCCAAAAATGTGAGGGTGACCAATCCTTCCACCATCCTGAGTAGGCTCGCCGTTTTGACTCAGATTTTACAACTCTTTTGGAGAGAAGTTGCTCCTTCATATACACTGAGGTCCACAGCATGAGACCTTAAAACAAAGGCTCTGCCTATCCACACCAAACTAAAACATGCAGTCCCATCAAGCCAGCCAGTTCCCTAACCACTTGCAGACATCTGAACTCATGGCATCTTCAACAGGCAAAAATACATCCTAAGTGAGGGATTAAGCCCAGTAAGGACTCTCAAAATGCCAGGCTCATGTCTGAAAGTAGTCACAGGTAAATGTTTTGTGTCCACAGGCCACATCATTCTCTTCTGAGACTGTCCCTGCTTCATGAAATGGAGATTTGCTCTAAGCAGAGTATGCACTGGCCATTGTTACTTACTCCTCACTGGTATTCAATGCATCATGCTGTAGGCCCTGGCCCAGGCCCTCACTGTGCCTCCAAATTTTTAGAGGGATAGACCTACTCCTGCCTCCAAGCCACAGAAGAACTGTCTGGCCACATGAAGACAACAGCAGCAATACTAAACTTGGTTAGATAGCTGCCTCTCTCTGCTGATCCAGGTGCCTTGCAAATCCCACACCCTTCTGAGCACATCTGCTACTACTGGAGAAACACAATGCTGAGCCACTCTGCCCCAGGAAGCAACATGCCCATCAAGACAAGGTTTTGGTTGATTTTACCTATTTGCACTTATTTCAGTATGCTGGATACACAACACTGCTTGGCATGTTGAAGCACTGTCATTACAGTAACACCTGGAAACAGTCCCACCTCCTTGGTGACTTCAGATCCTTACTTTCTTGCATATCATAACTTCTGGCCTTGTTGAACAACCCCAGGACACCAACAGACTGCAGAACACAGCTGTATTTGTTGTGAGAGGCTTGCATGCTCTGGATAAGCCCTTCTATCCGACCTTCTGAATAAAGCTGTAACCCATCCATACGCAGACCTAATAACTACTGCCTATTAACACTGAAGTCAGTTCAGCAGTGAGGTCAGATCTTCAGCAAAATCAAAGGGATCCATTTTGTCGAGTCAGAAAAAGTCATTCTGCAAGAAGAGAGAGCTCTGCATGTCTAGTTGCCATCTGTGTTAGAAAAGTGCTCAAGGAAAATCTAGTGGGGCACAGCTCTGCATCTTACTGCCCTGTTGCTTAGATTAGCTCTTCCTGCCACCCCTGAGAATAAAACACTGTTATGATTTAACAACCTCACTCCCACTGCCCTAGCAGAAAACAGCTCAAGAATTACATAAACAAGAATACAGTGTAAAGCACTCAAGGACAAACTAGCTGACTGACCACCCCTTCACTGACCTTCAGCTTTTATGTGGATAAAAGCTAAGCTTTTTTTCTTCTTCCACTGGCTTTGCCCTACACAGCTGATACAGTTTTGCAGTCACACAATGTAAGGTCAGACCTAGCTTTTTCACACGTTTTAAAATCTTTCTGCCTCTCCACCAGCTTAGGAAGAATAACTGGGTTGCTGCTGCTGAAGTCTTCCAGTTACCCTTCCAGAACCATTCATAGCATGATTCTGTCTTAATCTAGCTTGAATTTCAGGCAAGTTAGTTTCAAATAAAGCAAAACTTTCACCCTAAAATGGGTAAGAATTTTTTTTCTATCTTACTTTTTTTAGTAGAGTGTATCCTTAACTTTTAGGATTAACTATCAAACTGCACTAAAACAGACGGCTTGGTAGAATTTACTGAAGAACAAGACAGTGTGTGCAAAGCAGGACAGCATCTACAACTACATGAAAACAATGACCAGAAAGACTACTCATCCACCTCACTTCAATGAAAAGATGTGATACTGAGCTGGGACGCAGAATGGATTTCCTCCTCCTTTTGCATACCATCTCTTGCACTGCCTCAAGAGAATCATGGGTCTTCCTTTGAAGTATCTTCTGACTTCTCCATTAGAAAGGATGCTGGTGGATTAATTTATCAAGTCTAGCAAAAAACTTGTTATCCTGACAATGGCAGACAGCCATCGCAAGACAGGTGCTTTAACCCACAGTCAACACTGGCTGTGTTTATGACTGCAACCATGGGAGCATTCAGGAGCTTCATTTTATATCAGGACCCTTTTATTCATAATATACAATGTGTCTGTCTTGAAGAGTTGGCCACAAACCTAAAAGCATGCCTTCTCCTGCTTTCTCTTCTGAATATAAGGCAAAGCAACACAATAGAAACCCTGCTTCAGTCCAAGCTGAGTGACCAAAACCAGTTACAACAGCACAACTTAATTAATGTTTTACTTACATTAAAAAAAAGGAAAGAAATTCAGTTTAGTCTGAGATCTTGGGCAGATTGCAACATTTGACCATGGGTTCCAGTGTCCTTTTACAGCTTACAGTCAACTAAGACATTACACTGCAGGCAAGAGGGAAGAGAGAAGCAGGGAATACATTTTCCTCTGTGTTTGTACAGCATCTAGCACAGAGGGGTCCTGCACTGTGGCTCTTGGCACTATTGCTAAAAAAAAAACAACAGACAAGCATTATGTTAGTGCTTGAAAGTGCTCTTTACCTGCTGGAGGCTGACCCCTGCATTCAGTAACTTCTCTACTGCAGATGATGGCATCGACACATTATGATAGAGGAAGTCTGAGAAAGTCTCATTGTCAACCAGGAAATCCTGAAGTTTCAAGTCTGGAAAGTGAGAAAACAAGCAAAATCGGTCATGGTAAAGCCAAAAGGAAACTCATGTAAGAACTCTTGAACAGGAAAGCAAAGCTGACAAATGGAGGATAGGGAATTACATAAACCAAGACACAAAAGGAAAAGAGGACCAGCTGGCAAAGTGGTCTGAAGTTTGGCAGACTTCAAAAATGTCACTCTGTAATGTCTTGATCTCAAAAAAATAATGGAAAAAAAATAATTCCCTGCCCTAAAAAAACCCAACCAAAAAACTCAAAACAACAAACTCCAACAAAAACAACAACCCACCTTTAAAAACAGCTCCCTTTAACATCGTTACTTCAGCTCAATTTGCACATACATACACAGAAGCAAGGCACACCAAGCTTCTACCCTCATCTGGGCTGAAACCCAGCATTAGACTTAATCCCTGTGTTGTTACTGAACATGAGACCGAGTTGGTGCATGGACCACCAAGGGATTTACTACCCTCCAGTCAAATTATATTAACAGTAGATGCACTCAAGCATAAATTTCAGAGTCTGACATATGCAGATACACAGGTATGATAAAGAATTGCACATAGATCTAGAAAACAATCTTAACTACTTGGAATTCAAAAACATATGCAGAATTTTTTCCATTTTCTCTCCCAAAAGCTTTACCTTCTCAAGCCATCAGTATTTCAGCTGCTGGCTTTAAAACAAATTTGTATCTTCATCATAGTAGAAAGGAACCATCTGGAAATTATAATCGAAGCACACTACTAAAGTCACAAACCTGGATCTTAAAAAACTGACCCTCACGTTGGTTGGGGTTGTTTTGTTGAGATTTGGGTTTGGTTGTTTTTTATCACTTGGGCAGGAGGAAATTTTGGTGTTTTTTTGGGCGGACAGAGAGTTGTTTAGGGTGGGTGATTTTAGGGGCAGGGCCCTTTTTTTGGTTTTTGGGGGGGGCTTGGTTTTTTTTTTGATTAGTTGCTTTGATTTTCTTGTTTTCTTTAGGAGACAGAGAGTGAGAGGACAATTCTACCTTCACACTGGTGCTAATAACACCAAGATTGTGGGTTTCATCCTCCCTATGGGCCTCACTTAAAGGATTGATGATCCTTGGGGGTCCCTTTCATCTTGGAATATTCTGTGATTCTGTAAATAAACAGAGACGAGCAAAGCAGCTATGCCAGGAAGAAGTGAAAGACCAAGTGCCATAAGATCTACCAGGGTGAAGATTTCCAGACTGAGCTAAGACTGCCAGCAAGGTGCCATCCTGTTCTTCCTGCTCTAGGGACAGAGGACGCCACAGCCCGGAGCAAATGGTGGAAAACAACGAGCTCTGAAGAGAAAGAATGACACGGGAGAGAGCCAAGAGTCTGTACATTCCCCCCTCGCCCCTCCTATAGGGAACAGCTGTGCCAGGGAGACCGGGGGTTCGGGTGCCGCTTCTGCTTCCCGTCCGGAGCGGCGGGGGAGGAGGGAGGGAGCCACGCGCTCTGCTCCTGCGGCCCTCGGGGTTACTGACGGTCATTGCTCCCTCATCCACATATCCAGTTACAAATCCCCCGCTGCCTTTTTGTTCCACACGAAGAAGTAAATCCCCCGCCTCTGGTGAGGCAGCGCGGAGGTTACTCTGGGGCGAAAGTTTCTCCCTCTCTCTGCTCTCTCCCACGCAGCGGGACCGCTCCTGAATACGCTGGTTTTGATCAAGCATTGAACCCAAAAAAATCAACCATCACCCCCACTCCCAGCCTGCGGAAGGCTGGGAAAAGAGATGGCTCCTGCAATAACATTTAAACGTCCTTTTCTTTCCAGCAGAGGCTAAAGCACCCTTTTTCACTGCAACTGGCGGAAAAACTTCCCCCACACCGATTCCTTGGTTAATTCCTAAATGCGTGAAACTCCCTAAACAGTTCTGCAGCTTGTTTATTTTTGGGTGAGATCATCAACTGTTCAGAAACTCAGATGGACAAAGGGATGGCTGGCTGAAGGCACACTGGCATGCACAGATCAGATGTTTCCAAGCTTTTTCATTTATTGTGTCCCCGTTTTAGATATTTTTGAAACTTCTCTTAAAGGGCCACACTCTTTTTTTTTTTTTTTTTTTTTTAAATAAAAAAGGC
>WBMV01004347.1:196237-224136 GCA_013396655.1 Campylorhamphus procurvoides | reverse complement strand
ATTAGAATTTGCTGAAAATCAAAGCTGCCATCCAAGAAACGCCTACAAACATCTGAAGGAGCTTTCATCATCATTTGGAGGAAAACACAAAGGAAACAACATAAAGTTACCAAGACTGTGGGACAATGTTTTGGCTTCCAGCCAGCTGATCACAAACCCATGCTGATTACCCAAGACCACACATGAAAGCTCTGCAAGGCCAAGGAGCTAAATCCCAACACCATGGTCCCAGTTGCAGTATCCTAAGCAAACAACCAGCCTTTCTTACCATGCATTTTCTCCCCCACGTGGTCCTACTTCCAGGGCTTGTGGGTCAGTGTCTTACGCAATCCCTCTCAATCATGGAGGCACACATAATATCTTGCACATGAAACCACAGAAACGCACTGAACACTGCAACGTCTAAATTCTTTCCCAGGATACCTCAAAAAGTTAAGAGGTAATAAAGGTTTCCTCTTGAAAACAGCCATTCCCCTTCAACATGACTGCTTGCTCACTAGGACCTAAGGAAATACAAGAGAACTACTTATAAGAACTTCTCCAAAAATAGAAAACAAAAGAAACAGGTATGTCTTTTGAAGGCTAATACCAAGCTTACCCAATAATGCAAACACTTTTGAGTGGAGGAACACATTTTACCACCACAAGCTTACTACTGCAATATTTTCCTGCCATAATAGTTCAGACACATTATCAAGTTACTGAAAAAACTTGAGGCAAAACATGCCAACTCAAACATGTTTTAACTCACATGTCTCCTTTCACGCTTGAGAATGGGTAAGAGTCAGCCATTGCAAGCTGGTGGACACAGAACAATGCAGCATCCAGGCAGCGCATCAGAGAGCAGTCTCTCCATGTACTTTCTAACACAGACATGCAGCCTCTTCTTCCCTCTTGTCTTCATCTTCAACAGAAAATCAACGGAGCTGCAGTCTTACAGGCTTCCCTCATCACCACCACAGGGTATTCATGGCCTCCTGGCTGAAACAATAGGTCCCAACAAGCAAGCCAAGGCCCAGGCACAAATGTGGGGATGAATTTCAGGTCAGGCTGAGCAAACACTCCAAGATCTGATGTGAGCCATTCAGTGATGGGATAAATGTCTGCAGAAGTTATACTGAGACAGTTTTTTCTCATGGCAGACTAATCTCTATAGTTTCAGTCCTGACACTAAGGGAGCAACCGCAGAACAACAACACACATAGAGACTTTGCTTGTATGTCATGCAAATAAGCCCAATGCCAGCAGGTGTGGCAGGGATGAAATGGTTTTGTTCTAACTAGTTTGGGCACAGTATGACTACACAACAGGAGACTGTCCTCATTCACATGAAACAAGCAAGGAGAAGTCCATATCCCATGTAGGAGAGGGCGAAAGATCCTTCATACACTCAAATAAGGAAGCTTCTAGCAGAACTGTGAGCTCTCAGACCTGCAGATCTTGTGCCTTAATCACAAAACCTTCCTTCCTCCCTGAAGTCACCTGTCAGGATTATACAATGACATGTGGCAGCATTACACAGCTACTGTCTTCATGAAAGGCACAGCTGTCCTTCATTTTCACACAGTTCAAACAAACCCTGGCGGCTCCATTCTGGGCATCAAAACTAGAAACTCTTGAATTTTCAGATTGCAGAGCATCTCCTACAGGACTATAATGCTGTTATAAATATTTTTAAGGTTTACATTTTTATGACAGCCTTCATTCCTGAGCAGTGTAAGGGCAATCAGTCCTTCCTTGAGAATCAAAACTTTGTGAAAATAAAAAAAAAATCAACAAATAAAATCTACTCAGGGTGTGCAAGGTATTCACATGAATTAGTGAAGAAAAACAACCTTCATGCTTGCTATATTATTGATTGAGCATCAGAACAAAAATGTGCATTCTAAAAGTCAGTGCTATACAGGGTCTCTGTTCCCTGCAGACCAGAACTGAAGCATGGATTGTGCAGTGAACAAAGCATCTGTGGTCCAAAAGTCCCAGGTTTTTAGTGCCCTCATTCCAGAAACACATCCCCAGTTACTTTCACAAGCTCAAGAGACTGCTCAAAGAGCAACAGAAACCATAGCTGGGAACCAGTTTTAATTTGCTGGTCTTACTGCAAGTATGACCATACAGGTCACACAGTAAACAGTGATAATTTCCAACAATACTGGGAAGATCCACAGACAAGAGCAAAAGAGCGTCTAGGGGCAGGTTACAGAACAAGACTTGTCTCCTCAAACTTCTCTCCATTCTTTCCTGCTTCACTTGAAAGCACAGCGAGCCCATACCTTCCTCCAGAAACTTAATGTTGCAGTATCTTTTAAAATGAAACAATAGGGTTGAAAAACAAAACCCCACGGAAATTGTGGCTACGTTTTTCATATCCTGAACACTGCCTTCTAAAAATAAAAGGCATGCTAGTGGTATTGCAATATCTCAATCTGCTGTAGAGTACGAAGCTCACCAGGTCTGACTTTAATTTATAGTGTTTCTGTCCAGCGGGTTTGCACCCATGATCTACGATATGCCAGGCTTTCAGACAGTTTAAAGCTAACAATCTCAGTGAAAACACCATGACAGCCAAATCTCCTTCCCAGCTTCATATATCTCGACTCCTTGCAAAGAACTGGGTGAAGGAAAAGGGAAAAGAGACTTCATGACCTGAGTCAGTTCAACAGCTAAGAAGAAAGCAGGGCCGTGTGTCTGACCTAGACACAATTTATCATCTGGGGATTTCATTCTCTACTGATGGAACAATGCAAGGCTGAAAACAATTATGTTATTTCCTTTATATTCATTGCAGTTGTATAATTTGCTAGCCTCTGGGTAAGTCTGTACTCATCACAGACAAGTATTAAGGCGCCAGAGTAGCTGAAGTTAAATTTTGGCCCTTATTTCTCACCATAGAGGTCATAGGGCAACTCAATAATGTACAAAAAATGAAACACGCTACAAGGAAACAACTTAAGTATATTCATTCTAATGCTTTAAGAAACAAATCCTGAGCAGAGCTCTGAATCCCATGGTATTACAAATGGCTGAAAATTCTCCTGCTTATTTTCACAAAATAAGGAAAAACTGCAAATTTCTCAGCCTCTGAACGGGCTTGTCAGTCATAGAGGTGACAGATCACAGATGCGACCAGATACAATACTTCATTATTGCAACAAGATTATTTCAGGAGTGGTAAACAGAACACATTTAGAGATGGAAAAGGCAGCAGAGAAGGTCCTCTAAAGGTGAAATTCAGTTCAGGGCGAGACCAGTCCTTGTAAAGAGGCAGAAAGTAAAGCTTTGCTGTTAGGATTGGATTTTCATTGCACTAGGAACATTATGCCCTAAATAATAAGCAGCTTTTAAATGTTTAAAAACATCAACTCAAACAGTAATATACATTAAAAAACCTCCAAAAAAACAGACAGACTGAAAAAACAAATACCACAGTCACATCCAGTCTCATACCACTATTCTAATGGCAAGCGCTGGTGTAAGCATACAAAGAATGGCATTATGCTATTAAAAACCACAGAGCTAAGCAGGAGTTGAAAGAATAAGCTGTGACCAAGGAGGACCCTGTCCAGAATTCCTTGCACTTTCAGTGACCTAAAACTGAGTGGAAATTCAAGTAACAGGAAAAAGCAGGGCTGGACATTTTAAATAAATGACAATTAGTAATAGCAGAAGTGTTCTTGAGAGCTGACTATGTGAGGATGCATCTTGGAGACTGCTGGTTCAAACGTAAACAGACTCATTCTGAATCCTCAAAACAAGCAAGCAGAACCAATGCAGCAGTATCCTCCTCCTTGAAACTTATCACAGCACCAGCTATCCACTTGGAAGAGCTTTCTCCCATGAAACTGGGATGGGTAATAATGAACCTTCAGCAAAATGGCAGTCGGAACTTCCCTGGACCAGGGCGCCCTGACTGTCCTGTATCTGTATTTGCTCCTCATTACACAGAAAGGCTAACAAGAAGAGCAAAAACCTCACCTCCTTTGGGTGTGAAGACTCATCCTGCCAGATATCCCTTCCTCTCACTTGTCACAAATTCAGGGAACCCGACTCACATCTGACATTTCTAAAGTTTAGTAAGGTATCAAGGCTGCAGTGAGCAGACCATAGTGCCTCTTGCTTTTCCTGCGTTCAGGACAACCTGTCACTTCCAGATTTGGTGCCAAATCCTAATGCTCCTCATCTAGCACACTACAACAGAAGGCATCTCTAGAACAGAGTCAAACCAATGCAAAAAATGCTAAAGATTAACAACAATAAGCAAATCATTATGGTACAATTAGTTCAACCAGAAACACTGTTTACTTCCGCTGAAAATATACCTAATTACTTCAACCTGCCATGATTGCTTCCTACATTTCAGTGGTCACTGCAAAGTTACCCTTACAGATAGTAACTGGGGTTTTCTTTTGAGTCTCAAGCCCAACGGAAAGGAAAAAATCCTCAAGCTTTAGCACTAAAAGATCATGCTTTCTCTGCCTAGTTTAGGGCAACCTTTGCAACCATTCAAACACCACTACTATTAAACAGACTGTTGAGCAACAGCACTTCAAAATATTTAAAGAACTTTTTCAATCTTCAGGAAAGACTGAAAAAACAGATGCTCAATAGATAAGGATTGCCCAAATTCACATAATGGCTTGGCTGCAAGTCATGGCTCTTATGTTCTAAGTGTGACACTACACTGCTGTTCACATCAGGATTCTTCCAACAGACCCTGCCTTGGTAATCTCAGTTCATCCTTCAGGCTGGCTTTCTGCTGGAGTGTCAATAAGTATATTGACATTATTAACCATTCCTTCCTTTTTGTACTGACAAAACTTGCTAGTGAAAATACACATTGGAATATTTGCACCACTGTATTTTACACAAAGGATTGGAACATTACTACTAGACGCAGTAGTAGACACACTAGACACACAACTAGAGCAGTGCCTCCTGATACTTTAGGAACCTGGTTCTGTGTACTGGTGTCACAAACCAGTGCAGCTACCTGAAGAAAATAGTGTGGACTGCTGGAGAGGTCTGTAGTATTTCTGTGGATACACTAGTAAAATTCTTCATACTTTCTTAAGGTAGCAGCAGAGTTAACATGAAAAAAAAGGAAAGAGATCAAGACACTTATGGTCTTAAAGGACTATTTCATTGTCTTGATTTGTGTTGTCCGGCTTTACAGCATGCTTTTCTCCACCTGCTAGGCAGTGGATAGGTGAATAGAGCAGGGTAATAACATAGGCAGTGGCTGCTGATCATGTTGTCACACAGCTGTGCCGTTGCTATAACAAAAGTTGTTGGGACAAAGCACTTTCATGTTCACATCTTCTCTCAAGTGGCAAGCACTTTTTTTGCCCCTACTGTTCTGAAGTAGCATTTTGGTGGGTAGGCAGCAGCTGTTGCTTTCCTAAGGAGCTGGCTGGCACAAGTCAGGACTTCAGAAGCACTCAGACTTCAGATATTGCTATCTTTGCAGTAAGCTGTCTTTGTCCCATCAGCAAATTTCCTTCTGGCACACGTGTATGCTCAGTCAGCCTCAGAAACAGTCCAGTTATGTCTCAGCTGCAATTATTAAAATAGATTAAGAACTACAAGAAAAGGACCTCCTGAGATACAACAGTTTATGCTTATTAAATTCTGACCATCTGTGGTCAAATCTTCCAACAGGGTCTAGCAAAGATACATCTAAATACTAACTTAGGAGTACGTCCCTCAAAAAGATATGTCTGGAAGAACAGAAAGGTTCAGGGAGGGGAAGAAACCCATCACAAAACATCAAAACTCACAGGTAAGGGTCTTGTCTTAAAAGACCCCTTTTATTAAATGGTATGTTATTGCACCATCCTTAAAACTAAAGTTAAATAAGAAAAGGAAGGAAACTGGCTGTTTACAGAGGATTTGTATCACAGAACAGCCTCAGTCTCCTCCACATATAGCACATAACAGTGCTGCCAGATGAGCATAAAAAAAAAATCCTAGGGCAACATCTCCAGCTAACACACAAGCTACATTCCACTACATTTTCCAAGCTACAACAATTTTTCATCAGTTGAGGGTTTGATGCCACACAGGGCTAAGCAATATGCAGTTTTTATAAACCCAGTTAATTATTAACACATAGTAAAAAGACATAAGGATGTTAATTTTCTTTTAATTCTGCAGCTGTCGCAAGTATTTTCAAACGATTTTTCCACAATTTTGGAAACAAAACATATGCAAAGTATAAACATAAAAACTGTAAAATGAACTGAAAGTGTATCTCAAACAAAACACAACCACTACCCAATAAAACATAGAAACACCAAAAAAACCCTGGAGTTGGAAGTGACAAATTACTGCACTTTTCTGAAACTACAAAAAAATTCAGCAACAGGTGGTAGAATATTTTGTTTTATTTTAGCCAGGATCTCAGTATTAACACTCACTTATTTAATGACCAAAAATATTTAAATAGAACAGCGTCTATTTCCTACAAAAAAGACTGCCCACAAAAATTGAACTGACACACACTTTCAGAAAATTCAGTTTAGCAGCAGTCCATCCTCTTGCCTGTGTAAAAATGAGTTTGATTCAGCATCAACAATATTTCAAAGCCATCACCTTTTATTGCATCTTGACTACTTTGAAAACTACCACAGCCTACTGCATTTCAGAATGAGGGCTCCAGTTCCTTAGCAGCTATTTACTTAGCTCACAGGAATGCTGTAAAAATTGGGTAATAAGTGTTTGTAATGCATGCTGAAGATAAAAAGTATTAGTACTAGAGACGGCTCCAAAGCTGAATATTAACTCGAGGGAGTTGGGAGGTCAGACCCAGATTGGTACTGAGGCCAGAGTGCATAATCAGACACAGAAGCGGACAGGACTTTTTCCAAATGGGGCAATTTCACGATCACCGCTCATGAGACCTCAGGCCCATGGACATCCCCGAGAAAGCTGAACTTTTCACCAGATAAGTGTTACAAATTTCCTAGGGGACTACTAACACCAAGCTCAATGTGAAAAGTCTCCACCCTGCTGTCTCCATCAATTTTGGACTGTAGCTTAGACAAACCAAATGCAATCTTCCACAAATCAGGCAATTTATTGAGATTCTGAGATTAGAAGGTAATGAGAACAAATGCAGAAATTCTGTCAGAGTGGAAAACATAGAAAACAAATGCAAATTGAAGTTAACACAGCATAAATTTTGGCAACATAATCCTGGTGTTAGCTAACTGTACTGACAAAGCTGCATACAAAAAGAGGGAAATAACAGCAAAGTGTGAAAGGTGTAATTGTTCACTTAACACTCTCCATTTTATTTGCTGGCTTAAAATAAAAGTCAGTGTTGACAGATCACGCTAAAGCTTAAAGAAAGCTCCCAGAACTTTTTAATACTGTCCTGCTTCTGCAGCACTTACAAATATTAATTACTGACAAGCACAGTAGGCAATTCTTGTTTTCTTCATCATTATGTCTTTATCTAGACAAGTTACCAGCAAGATAAAGATGGTGCCTTTAAGGTATGGCAATTTGGTTTCTGTTGGAATAGCTCTGTTGCTAATTGTAGTTACAGGCACTGTTGACTTCTTTACATGCAGTTAAACCATTAGCTGGCACCATCGGGTTAGCAGGTCCTACAATGCAGCCTTATGCTGACAATTCTGCGATTCTCCTTGTGTGTTTTTAACAGGGTTCACACAATCTTCTGTGATGGGATTCTCAGAAGTGTTTTTCTCAAGCTTCTGTCAACTAGTATAGTTGTAGACACTACAGCAAGGCCCAACATAACACTGAATGGTTGTTTTTTTTGATTTCTTATTCAAAGAAATTCAGTTTTGCCCTCTGACATCCATACACACCCTACCTAGAATCCAAGATGGCATAATTCTAAACTCCTGTCGAAAGCATCTCAGCAGCAAGGAAGCTTAGACCAAAAGCTGACACTAAAGCCCAGTTCTACAGAAGACAGAAATACACATTATGCTGTATGTGTTGACCCATCTCAGCCTCAAAGTGGTCATGTAGTAACAACTGTTCATGAACAGTCCCATGGGAAACAAGTATGATCCTCCTGGGAACAGATTTAATGCTAAAGGAGACATTTGTATCTTAACCTCTATCAAGATCATTTTTTAGTTTAATCTTGTCTTTGGCTTCAAAATATTAAGGAAAGCAGGCACAGGCTCTGTTGAAAGTGATAACAGCATGCGGAGTTACATTAGTTATAGCATATTTTCTGAATTATGCAAATATCATGCCTACCTCAATAATTAAAAGCTACATATGTAACTGCCCAACAAAAAACCTGGCATCAGCAGTGCCCTAAGAAGTTGTTCCTACCTTTGCATATCTCTTGACAGCCTCCCCGTTTCAATTTAGAACAAGAAAAAACAATGGACCGACTGGATTCACACAGTGATTTTGTCCACTACCTAGAGTAAGGAACTAAAAGTGTCCTTCCAATAATGGTTTAAAAAGGTTTTCTCCAGATCTGCAGTTGCCTACACAACTTCCATTTACTCAAAAAAAAAAAATCTAAGGACATGTTGCCTGTTCAGCAACTCAGAGATTTGAAGAAAAAGTTAATCAGACAAATGTGGAAACACTGCCATGTGTACATGAATCTCTTACCCAATCAATGTGGCACACTACAAAACCATTTGCGCAACTCAAGTACTCAGAATTGGCTCCTTGTTCCACTTGCTCATCACAACAGGCTACACCAGACCAAAGCAGAAACCACAGTGATTCCCACAAAGTCCCAGGATCCCCTTCCTGGCTGGATGCTTAGGGCTGGGAGGAGGCAGCAAGTAGGAATGCCCTGGGGAGTTCTGCTGAGAACTAATGAAAATTAACTGGTACTGAAAACACAAAGGAGTAAAGTAGCCTATCTACCTGCCCAGGGCAGCATCTTTGGCAACGTTTTTCCCCAGGCCTAAAAGAAAAGAAAGGATGTGTATGCCACTATGGAACACAGTATCAGAGAACCAATTTGCATATTTATGCGCAACAACAGGAATGCCACCCTGCCACACTTGGTGTCTGCAGGTGTTTTGGGGGTGAAGGCCACCTGGACATATGGTTTGCTAGTCCTCATTCTATCCTAAGTGGTTTTTGCTAGGATTCTTCCCAAGGGAAGTCAGGGAGGAAACCAGTTTAATTAGGGTGGTGTAGACAGGTATAGGAATCAATCTGAATGTTTAGCTTGAGGGCGTGGGGTCAATTTTGCTAGGGAGAAGACACTGAGGAGGGAGTTAGCCACTACCTTAATGCCACCCAGCAGATAATGTACAACATCCTGTTTCCCTGAGCACCCTGTAATCATACAGCAGGACACTGCGACCAGAAAGCCTTCTCCCAAGGCTGCTCTTTAGCCCAAGCCCTCTATCGTCCTTTACCTGTTAAATGAAAGATGCACTAACAGCAGTGACCAGACAGGCTGGAAACTCCTTCAGTCTCAACATCTGCCTGTGCAGCAAGGTGCAGCATCAGCAGAGAATGCCACCCAGTTGATGTTTCTCCTCCACCATGAGCAATACTAATCCAGCAAACGACTGAGATAGGCAGGGAACATGTAGAATAGTAACCTGAAGGTCTGATGCAATTTCTTAGGCGATGTTTGTTTCCCTCAGCCTATTTCATTGCTTCATTTTTGTTTAGATGGGTTGGTTTCAAAAGACACAGAAACATTCCCTTTGGGATCACTGAAAATTAAGAGCAATGAAGCAAATACCAGCCAGACTGGCTTATACGTGCCACTGTTAGCAACAGCCAGAGAAGGTGGCTATAATTATACCTGTTATTACCCCATGGCACTGCAGAACAAAGTATTTGGGAGTCCTATAGAGAGAATGAAGAAATAAAGAAAATGTGCCTCAGACTCAACAGCAAGCTGTATCTCTGCCTTTCAAAATGGAAGGAAAGCTTACTTCTTGCAAACACTGCAAACACTTCATCTGCTAAAATGGCACTGAGGCTAAAATTCAGTGCTTGCAAGCAGAGACCCAAACCTACTCCAGCTGACAAACTCAGCAGCCATGTCACGCTCTTGGAAGTGCCGTCACTAAGGTCTTTGACTCTCTGATCTGATTTGCACTCTGCCTTATCATGAGTGTTAAAGACCTTGGTGACATTGCTGGACAGAGATGCAACAAGTGCTGGGACAGAGAGAGCACCTGGCACCTGGCTGCATAATTGATTACGTCAAGGTATGTGTGTGCCTGCACATAGATTTCACTGCTAAGGACTTGCTGAAAGCGGCCATGTAACAGCAGTGCCACAGAGTACAACAGCTGCCTGTGCTGAACTCCCTCACACCATTGGATAATACTTTATCCTGGCCAAAAAAGGTGCTACATGAAGCAACAGTGGACTGTTCCCTACTGATAATACCTTCCCCTCCCTCCACCAGAGAGCTCTTCTTGCTGCTCCTCCTCAAACTCCTGCACAAACAGCCCTGTTATGAGGGATTACCTCTGACCTCATCAAGAAGTGCCTGAGATACAAAACTGGCATGAGTGCACAGCATAGCCTGAACAAAGTGTTAGTGTCCTATCTTGTCTTTAACAGAAACACTGACTTGCACATACTTGTACAAGCAACCTGCCATGTTAAATAATTCTCTTCCCTTGGGTTCAGCCCATGTCTAATTTCAGATCAGATGACTCTAAGAGTCACACCTCGAACATTAGTTTGTGAGGGTTGTTTGAAAGAAGTTTCAAGTGAGAGGACTTTGGCACTTGCTCTCTAAATCGATTCAGACTTCAGAAGTCAAATACAGATATGCATGTTCTGCATGACCAGCATTAGAAAAAAAATCTATACCACAGCTCCAGTTTATATACCAGTAATGGAAGATCACCTCCTGGAAACCTATTTCACAACTATCAGTCACTAATGAGAAGAGTGTGTGAGGCGACGGGGGAGCTGCAGTGACTCCAGTAGAGCCCAGCATAGTCACACAACAGGGAGCACAGAGTCCATCCCACAGCAGAAGTTGCACCTGTCAGCACCACCAATTCCTATAGCTTCAGGCCCTGGCCAGAGGTAGAACACAGAGGGTATTACATTTCCAATTTAGTTCATCAGCCCTCCTGCTGACTGGGGAAACAACTGTATAAAGATGGTGCTTTGAGGTTTCAGGGTGTGCTTATACCTGACATTCACTCCAGCTGTCTTTTAAGGTTCCCAGACTCACTGGAGTGGCAGGATTTGTATCTCTTACAGCACACTGTCAACAGAAACTAAAGGGCTGACCTTCCCTGCACATGAATTTAAGCACTGCTAAGTACAAATACATGAGTACTTCTACATGTAGCTTCATGCGTTCTGCCAGAGAACATAGCAGGAGTGCCAGTTCTCTGAGGACAAAGAGAAAAGGCCGAGTGACATGGGTACTGAGCTCAGCAAGAAGGCAAGTCCCTTACAGAGTATCAACTAATGCTCAGGCAGTTGACCACAGCATTATCTGCAGATCTGATCAGATCAGGAGAGAGGAGAGTTAAATTAATCCATGACAAATACCTTGCACAGTTCATGTCTGCCATCCAATGCATATCTGCCAGCCACTAACAACACAGGTTATTTCAAAGTGATTTGCAATGTACTAAGCAACACAGGAAAGAATGTAAAAGCACTATCTCTGCTTTAAGTGTGCTCAGCACTTAAATAGGGTCACTATGTGACACTATTCACTTCAGATTTCTCTTCCTGCAGCCTGCCTGAGAGATGCTCAAATGAAGAGAGCTAGGAAGAACCACAGCTGTAAAACCAAGGACAAATTTCACAAAGTACTAAAATACCACCTACGTTCAAAGAGCACCACGTGCCTGGATAAAGGCTGTAGGTGAAGACAGTGGCTGTACTCCCTGCTCTATTTTCCTGTTGAAATTCCTTCTAAACCACTGCTTTCCACCATTTCCAAGAGATACATGCAGCACTAACACAGCAGCTGATATACACAGATATATAATCTTTCAGAGAAAAATATCCCAAAAACTTTTAAAAATTGTCATATCAGAATCCCAACAATAACGAGCAACAAGCAACCTGCCACATTTCCCAAGACTGGTCAGAGGTCTTTCATGTCCCACCTCCACTGCAACCTTTCCATGCCATCTCACACTGGTCACTCATTCATCTGCACAGGACAGAAACAAACACTAGATCTTCTCACGCAATCTAAAAATGGCAGGATTCTAATTTTTCACAGTAAATAAGGCTGTGCAAGCTCCCAAGACAAATAATTTTCTTCTGTATCCTGCCATTCAATATCTTCCCAGACAATAGCAGAGAATGAACTATACTACACTGAACAGTCCTATAGAAACAAAACAAAAAAACCCTTCAAAACAAAACACAAGAAGGGAAGTGGATACTTCATTGTCAGATAATAACCAGCTTTGAGTTTATAAACTGGAGGCCAACATCAGCTTTTCCTCATCTGTGTTCTTCCAGAACACTTCCCTCTGGAGCTCAGGGGTTAGAACACTAAAATGTAGCCACTGTGTTCACTGCTTCACAAAATATCAAAATAACTAGTGTTTTCCAAAAAGACACACTACTTGGACTTCGTTGAGAAAGCCAGCATTTTGACTAACTTTAGTGGGCTGAGGATTTTAATTTCACAACCAGAACAGCTGCTGTTTTTGGCATTGCACACCATCCCTTTACTACCAACAAAGTTAAGGAGCACACAAAGCTCTGACACAGGAGAAGTTTAAGGTACTTCTATAGGATTGGAAGAGGTTTGATAAGCTGTGAGTTATAATCACACACATACCCATTATGGGAGATTTCCAAAATTTACATGCATGAAGAATTAACCAGACCAGAAATGCCAAGCGTAGACAGCTCTTTCTACCATGCTCTCACCTAAACCAGAGGAGTTTCCCAGCTTGCGTAGTTTTCCCAGGACCTTCTGGACATCCTTTATACTTGTGTCCTGTTGGCTGTACAACAGTAACCTCTTGGCATCTGAGAACAGGCGGGAAACACTGGGGATGGGAAAACAGAAAAACACCAAGCAGTCATCAGCTCTGTAAGCCAGCATCCACAGATACAGTTTTAGACACCCACGTCAAACTTCAGTACTTTTCAGTTATCCACTCCAGCACAAAAAACCCTTTCTTCACCAGGACAATCCAAGGAGCCTAATAAAAGATGTCTGCTAATGAAAGCTTAAACTAAGTTACATTGGGAATATCCAGGCATTTGAAAGCATTTTTAAGACTGGGACAGAGAGAGACTCCTACTGCCTGTAAACTGCTTCTTCTTAGAAGCACAATAATTTAAGGATGTTCTTGCTCCTTTCAAATGCTGCTCCGGGCTGCAGACACATTATACTCTGCATCAAGCCTATGTCACTTGAGAGTGTGAATGTAGCAAGTAAGGCAAGGTATAGAGAAGCTGGCCATAAACTGCTTCACATTAGGCAGTAATAAACGACAAATGCAAGGGAGTGCTCCTCAGATACCTTCTTGAACTGCCTCTCACTCTACATTGTTCACAGGTTCATTAACCAGGGAAAGAGATGCTCTGAAAAAAAGAGCATCTTAAAAAGCCATATCTTTTCATGACCTAAATTCTGAGCTCAGGTGAGAGAACAGACTCAAGTCCTGACCCAGGCAGAGTTTTTCATTCACCAAGAGCTTCAGCTTCTTGGACTTGAGGATACTGCACAACTACCAGCTGTCTACTAGCACCTCTGAAGTTGGTAGCTGAAGAATTTGCTACTTCAGTGGCGGTAGAAGCTGCAAATTCCTCAATAGTGTTAAGTTTTGCACCTAGGTAGTGACTTCCAAATAGCCCTTTTCCCCTTTTTCCCCCAAGAACAGAAATGAGGCAAAAGCAGAGAGACTCACATGGAGGCATTGAAGTTTCCAACAATACCAGGGGATTCCCCAGGAGTTGGGTAGCGGAAACAAGGGTTGTTGGCATTGCAGATGATACCCTGTATCCATGGCAAGGTTCCTGCTGAAGGCATAGCTTTATTTGGAAAATGACCTAGAATGGAAACACAGAAGTTAGGAAACAGAAACACATGATACAACCTTCCACCACACAGCATTACACTTGAAGTTCAATGCTAACCCTATGCTGGTTATTGTCCCAAAGTGCTTATGGGAGAACAGAACAGACAACACTAAGAAGGGCTGAGCTCATGTTAGGTTCTCCACACTGCTCTAGCATCCTGAACTCAAAAAAAAAAACCTTGTTAAACCTGTAGGAGAAGCTCCTGGCTGCACTAGGTAGTGCAGCACTGTTTTTGGCCGTGCTGATGGGCTAATAGTACTTCTTGCTGATTAAAGCCCAACAACAGACAACTCCAAAGCTTGGCATTGGTAAGCACATGCACATAACCCATGCTTTCAAACCAGCCATGCTGCTCCGCAATTGTAGCCTTAACTAACACAAGGATTTGGCTTGAGGGCACAGGGACAGCACTGATCAAGGTCTGGTTCTGAAGGTCCATAGTGTATCTGTATTTCAGAATCTGCACACCCCAGTTACACACACTGTAAGGACCAAAGGGTCAGCAATTGTGGATGAGTGCCTACATTGTTCCCCTGAGGTAAGTATGTCCCATATAGGCTTGACTTTCAGTCTTAAAACTTCAGAGTTTCTAAATCATTTAGCCAGCTGCCTGACATATTTCAAGTCTTTTTCCTGAAGTCTGAATCATTCTACTAAACAACTACTAAAGCTGTAAGCCAGAGTTTACAATCTGTTTTAGCACAAAGCAGTAACATACTACTCATGGCAGATCTCCACCAGTACACCACACAGGTACCTGTGAATCCCTCATCTTTCAATGAAGGGGAAGAAAGGCTTTTCTTGTATAATCCTGCACCTTAGATGAGCTGTCTGGCTACTTTCTGCAGCAACCTCACTTTCTCCCTGCACAGTAGGGAGGAGTCTGGAGGAATATCCCTTCCTCAGTATCTCAAAGCTCAAGGCTTTGATGAGATGCACATTCTTCTCTCTGGTGCCCAACTTGTCCTCCCAGAGTGCCTCGATCACTCAGGGTGCTTGCTCCCTGCCTGCACAGCCTCAATGGAAGTACCAAAGCCCCAGGATGAAGAAATATCAAAGCTGTTGAAATACAGCAAGGCTGTACATGGCTGAAGGAAAATGGGAATGTTATCAGACCTCCCTGGAGAAAGCCAAGGACTCTGTCCAGCAGAAGGATGAAAGAACCTAAGGTTTGGAGTTTTTTTCCCCAGTACCCAGAGAGCTCTTGTTCATAGTTCTGTGTTTAAAATAGAAGAGCTATTTACCTGAGCTCTCTGGCTTTTGTTTTATTGTGCTTTTTTGTTCTTCTTAGCTGAAGGGCTTTCAGGGTGGGAGGGGGCAGAAAAATGCTAAGACTTTCAGATTCATTTTGTGAAATTTCCCAGAGAATCACCTTCTTTCTCTTCCCTATGTCTTTCATTTTACATGCTTAGGAACTCTGAGAAACTATTAAGAGCAATATGGAAAGGGAAATGGTGCACAAGAGTTTATGGTAACTTTTTACACACAGTGATGCACGTGATAGCAGTTTCTTCAAGAGTAAAGCAGAAATCTGCCAGTTTTAAATCTCATGAGTTACACAGAAAACATAGCACAACAGCACACCATTTTCAATTACACTGCTGCAAACATCTAGCTTTTCAGTAGAGATGAAACTCCTTTGCCATCAGCTTCCCTCCCTCCTGTCCTTAATAAAGTGCATTTTGCATACTTTAAGGGGTCACAGCAACAGGAAAGAAAAGCTCCACAAGGCCCAAGTCAGCAATCTGGTTCAATAGCAATCTAAGGGGTCTTCTCAGACTAGTCTGGTGAAAGCCACATAAGTTAGCAAAATTTTCCCCCATGTTTCCAGGGAAAAGTTCCTCACACTAAGCTAAGCTGCTAGAAATAAGAAATCCTGACAACAGAAACAGTCCAATCCTTGGTTCTCCAATAGGAAAAGAAAAATTTTAATTGCTTGTTGAAAAAGACTACCATTAAAATACTGAGGCTATCTGGAGGCTACAAAGCACTTGCATGCAGCTCTGTTACTGCTATCACCAGGCATTACCTGCAAGTGATTTTGTAACAGCATACAGCACTGCCACTACAGATAACAATCCTACTTCCCTTATGGCAACCCACAGAGTTGCCAAAGAGTTTGCCATAAACCCAAGGCTTCTTTCTTTCTATCTCCACTCACAGTTCAGCAAAAACTGCTTCACTTTACAACACATCCATATTTGTCAGCATGTGAGTGTAACTAATCCAGACTCCAAAAACATAATTTAGAAACCTATTCAAAGAAGCTTTTAAAAAAACGGAGAGCAGTTAACAATATTATATAGTATACAGTATAATAGTAACAATATATTATTTTACAATACAATTCCTGAGGACACTGTAAGAAGGTAGACAAAGCGCAACACTCAACATAAATGGAAAGGAAAAAAGGGTGCAGGTGTAAGACTCAAAAACTCTGCTTGTGACACCAGGGTGCCAGAGGAAATGATTTTCAAGCAGGTTACTGACTGACAAGATCAATCTAAACAGCTCCATGAAATTGCATTTCTTGCTAGATTTGAGTTTATATACAGCACTGCCATCGTTGAAATGAACTACCATTGAAGCTGCTAGTTATTTTTAGCTGAATAGACTACTTATTGCTTCTCTTCAGCTTTATGTCTATATTACAGGTATCTCTCCTAGTATCACTGTTACAGTCAGTCAGAGGAGGCAATTCAAATGCCATGTAACATACGAGATTTAATTTAGGAAAGGTTCAATTACCCTGCTGAGTGCTGAAGAAGGTGAGTTAGGTAGTACACAGAACCAGCAGAGTCCAAAGCATAATGGGAAACTGCAAACACTAACACCTCAGCTTTAAAAAGACCCTTATTAGCTTGAACACCAAGCAAACAGCACATAATGACCCATTTTAAGAATGAAATGCTTCAGAGTACCCTTCAGAAACATGTTTTCCTGACCCTTAAAACTTGCCTTGCAGCAATCAGGCAAAGGAAAGATAAACAAAGAGCTCTTCCACAGTCAGCTAATTGCAGTATGAAGCTGTCACCAAACATAGTACAACAAAGCATCTTGCTAATAAACAAGTCATGCTTCCTAAATCAAATGGCAACCAAAGAAGCCTACAGATGGTCATTTATAAAGAACAAGTGTCCTTTGAAAGAAAAGCAGAAATGTGCCCATTTAGGGTGTAAAGAGAAAAATAGCATAGTTTTTCCTCAGCAATGTATGACTGCTGAATCTGCTAAATGCAGAGCTGAAACTCTAACGATTAGAAGGAACGGAATTGCTCTTGTGCTTTTATAATACATTAATGCACATTACTGCCTGAAAATGAGATTGCTTTCTTAGAGATCAGAACACTGCATTCTTTTATGCTAAGTCACATACAGATCAACAGTGAAAAATAAGATTTGGTTTCTGTGTGGGTTTTACAGATTTGTCACAGCTCTACAGCAAATTCTCAGGTAATTCATTATAAATGCAAAAAATGAGAAACAGCAAGAAAAAGAGCAGTAACGTACAGTCCTGGAGCAACATTAACATGTCAGAATACACTGCAGTAGCAGAGGAGGAAGCAAAGGAGTCATTAAGACCTCCCTACAGGTTTATAACTGAAGTACGGAACCACTGGTCTTTGCATCTTGCCAGCTAAATTATAATCCTCTAGCCATGAAACAATAGCCATCCTGGGTGCAGCTGCTGTGTTTGGTACTTACATTCATGCTGCTCATAGGGCGGATATGAAAGTCTTACAGAGATCAAGATGAAGAAGATAAACAGTGGCCAGGCAACTTCAATCAGCAGCTGGAACTGGAAACAATAAAGACAAAATATTAAGACATTGTATCCAAAATACAGGTCAGAACAGAGGTTCCAGGACAATCCACTTGTAAGCCAGAAGAGTTTTGCAAGCACTGTGTCACTTCGCTTTGCCTAGGCATTCCAGGATCAAGAAGTTTGTTCCTCCAAATTCAGAGGATAATCCGAAAAGAATTACAGGCTTTTCTTATTGATATGTGCCAGTTACTGGCCTAAACAGGACATACTTAAGGGCTATTTTTGACTTCCTTTTACAGCTCTTTTTGTCCCTTGTCTGAAAGAAACCTTCCAGTGAATCTTCCCAGTAGTGAGCTGAATTTTTGGACTCTTATTTTTGAGGTAGTGAGAAGTACTTTCATCCCCTTCTCACAGTAGACCATCAAATTTCTACCCTAACACATCAGGCATGGAAATTGTGCTGGTGCACAGTTATGCCAAATCTTTTGGTGCTGCAGAAATATACTGGTATCAGGAAAGTAGAGCTATTGAGTTCATACAGAGTTATTGTTTTGTTCTAATGTACATTTGTTCCCAAAAGTAGGCACTCACAGGTCTATGTACAGATAGGCAGTGAGTATCAGGTAAATAAAGAAAGAACTCAGTAATTTCGAGGGACTAGACAGGAAAAAGAAAGGTCTGCTACTAAATGCATTACAATTTTTTTGACAGATAATTAAGTGCAGAAAAATTCAGAGACGTGTCACAGAAGCATTGGGACAAAGCAACTCTTCAGCCTAGAACTTCTGAGACACAAGCTGAGTTTCCCAGACTTGAGCTTCACCAGCCACAGCCCTCCTTTCCCGCTCCAGAAAGATTACTCAAATATGGATTTTCAGTAAGCCATGAGACAAGGAAAAATTGAAAGGTTTTTACGCTGTTTCTTATGCTTTTCATCCACTGGAAATAGAAAAACAAGGTCTTTTCTTGGTCAAGTAAAGAAAAATCTTTTCCTTTTCCTTCCTGGAAAACTCAGTCTTTTCTAACAAGATGTCTACATTACTCTCTTTAAAACGCAGACCTGCACCCCAACAGGAGACAGAATCCCCCCCACCAAACATGTTTTCCCATTTTCCATCATTAACAGCTAAATCTGGACTCTTGACATGCAGCACCAGGCACTCTATGCAAACTTTGAGGTTAGACTTCTAGGTGACTACTGTACCTCAAAGTAAGCTCACATTGTAAAAACAGAGCATAAAAACAAAGGCTGCTTGATCCAGCAGAGAAAACTATGTAGGATGGCTTTTCACAAATACCCTTAATGGCTGACATCAAACCAAACAGCAACCCTAACTGAAAGGCAAAAATTGAGTAGAGTCTCCCAGTCTAACAGTGCCAGTCTCTGCATGGTAATTTTGGGATATTGTTACGCACTGCACCCTGAGATTAGCTCAGCTAGCTAGAGCAATGTGCTAGGAACACTAGTGTTGCAGATTCAATCCCCCCATTCACTTCCTTGTGGGTCCCTTCCAACTCAGAATATGCTGTGATGTTATTTTCCTGCACACACTGTTTGACTACTGGTTAAGAAAGAGACCACACTAACAAAGTTGCCAGGAAGACGCCACAGTATATTTGGTATCTCTTACTACCACAAACAATGTAGTGGCAGTACACACTGAGCTATTAACACTGACAGTCTGTTTCTCTCTGTATTAAACAGTACCCGGGCTCCCAGAGATCAAAGATGCTCAGAGCTAGGATAATGACAACCTGTCTACTCCTCTTTTCAGGATCCCCTTACAACTGCTGCCAGGATGGTTTAACACAAGCTCTTCCTCCTCTTGACAAAATGGTGGCTGTGAAACCAGGACAAGTCCATTTCGTCCACCAGCATCAACAGTCATGCTCTGGCATACATCTCGGCCCTCTGCCATCCTGGCTGCAGGCAAGCAGCATGCACCCCAAGCAACTGCCACTACACTATTTAGGGAAAATCAGTGTCAGCTGGGTTTGTGGAGCTTTCTCAGGGTGACCAATGTAGCTAGAGAGCCCCTCACAACCCTGCAACTGCTACAGAACCAGTGGGAAAATGCTACCCTTGAGTTCAAGCCCTGACTTGCTCAGAGAAATACCAGCCCCAGCCATACCACACTGGGATGGACAGTAGTGCTCAAATAGCCCTGTTTCTGAGAGGGGAACTGGCCACCTGCACATACAGCTCCTCTTCTGCACGCGTGATTATGAGTAACTGCAGAGTCACAAAGGTAAACACATGTGGGCTGCATGCACAGGACTGTGCCTAACTTGGCAGAATGACAGGTTTGGAGATCACAGAGAAAGGAGGGATACAGCTTGGACTGACCAAAATGCACCTCTACAGCTGAAGGCTGCTGCACCATGGCAGTCACCAAAATGATACTTAATGAGAGATGGCTAGCAACGGCTGCACCAGAGGCTTGCACAGAGCCAAGCTCAGTGTCAGCAGCATCTCCATAGAGACTCCTTGTCCAGACTTTTGTGTTGTTGAACAAAAACTGAATCCCCTTACTGTGCTCCTTAAAGTCAGCAGGTTCCTTCCCCTATTGCTTCCTGACCTTGCTGTGACAGCACTTTTTATCCACTGTGGCCTTTGCAGATGAGGACACAAAGACACTTAACAGGGATATCTCACTGAGGTTCACACTGAGACACTGAAAACCAAGCCTCCTCATCCACTTTTGTGCTGGAACTGCTAGACCAGTCCGGTTAATATTGAAATCAATCTTGAAGCACTCAACCGTTCTGCTCTCCCTGCTCCATTTGGAGTTGAAGGAGGAACACCCCAGTTGCACACAGCAGGTGAATTGAACAGCAACACTTAGCTAAGAACAAACTGCACCTTATTTTACAGAGGCTAATCCCTGAAGCATGCCCAATTTATACTATCAGTTGCCTGATGCTGCCATTAACTACCAAGTTCTACACTGTGTCAAGAAGAAATCTGTTGATCAAAAACTAACCAAGCTATCATCCAATCTCACTGTCAACTCCCCTCACCACCTTTATGAGCCAGTTTCACTGCAGGGAGCTACCAGCAGCTGATCAGTTTTTCCATGCAAGTTTGAGGTGTCTCTTCATTTGCAAAAAAACAGGAAAAGAAATGTTTTTACACAATGGCCCCTGAACATCATTTTTCTTTCCTCTCTCTCCCTGTAAACTTCTTCCCCCCACTCCAGTGGTGTTGGAAGTTATCCAGTACAAAGTAATACTTGAACTGCACACGTCAGGCTGAGCTTTGAACCCAGCTTTCGCAACACAGCCCAAACTCACAGCAGCCAACAAGGGGGTTCAGTGGGAAGCCAAGGCTAGCTTGTGGGAAGCAGGACAAGGATCAAACTACTTCTGGGCTGCATCTTCACTAAGTACAAATGGGAGAGAGCCTCCATCAGCACACACAGCTCAAGGACAACGGTCTCCGAACAGGAAAACAAATAGATGAACAACTGTGCAGACATGATAACAACTATAATGAAAAGAAGTGTTCTGCTATTTTTCTGCGATTTCCTTTAAGTGGCCTTCCCCTTCTGATATCTTCAGGTAAAACTCAAATAGTAACTGTTAATGAGAAAACTCCCACAAATATGAGGAACCCCACAAAAACCAGCCATGTCCTAGGCCTTCATCATGAATTAACTAATAGTATCAGTGTGGAATAGAGATTATGAGCAGTTTCAGGCACTCTGTGAAACTGGTACTGAAGCTGCCAGAAGGTATCAAGAAACAGGTGAACAGATCCAAAATGGTTGGCCTACTGTGTTTTTGTGGCATCACCAAAGGATACAAATGAATCTCTGATGCCCAGTAAGCTAGCCTACACCAACATGACCCAACAACCATGCTAAACTCAGACCTCTTCAAGCAACCTTCAAACCTGATGCAATACTGGGGTTGTTTAGCCTGGAGAAGAGGAGACATCCACTTCCTACAACTACATGAAAGGAAGTTGTAGCAAGATGGGGGTTGTTCTCTTCTCCCCGGAAACTAGCAGCAGAACAAGAGGACATAGTCTCAGGCTGTACCAGGAGTCAAGCTGGACATCAGGAACAATTTTTACCCTGAAAAGGTGGTCAAGCTTTGGAATGGGATGCCCAGGGAGGTGATGGAGTCACTGTCCCTGAAAGTGTTCAAGAAATGACTGGACTTGGCACTTAGTGCTGCTGTTTAGTTGGATGGTGGTGTTTGGTCAAAGGCTGGACTTGCTGATCTTGGAAGTATTGTCTCATCTTAATGATTCTACAATTCTACTATTTTGCGAAGATTCTGACAAAAAATCCTCATCATAAAACTCAGCTTGTCTGAAACACCTTCCTGGTTTAACCAGTTTAAGCATTGCCCCAGAAAATGTCACAACATCCTAAAGTTCCCCTAATGCTAAAGGCAGCTATAGAGTAGTCAAGAGTAAGACCCCTAAGTAGCCAAGCAAGAAAGAGTGTTTTTAGCTGTACGAGCCTAGGTTACATGGGTAATAGCTGAGAAAAACTAATTTAAGGGGCTATAGCCAGTTTTGAGACTACTTTCATGAGCTCATTTGTAACTTCTATAAACTGTGAGGCTGTTCACATCGTCAGGATGGTGGCCCACACGTACAGAGAGCAGACAACCTCACTCCTTGCACATGACACAGTCCATGACCTCTCCAGTGGGCAGTCCTGTCCTGAGAGATCAAGATTAGTGAATTAAGGGCAAAAACACGCAAAACAAAAACTTTGTCATCAGAGAGGTATACAGGAAAAGTCAAAGATGCTGTGAGGTACCTTTGTCTATTTAAGAATAGACTAATTCCAGCTCTGAAATAACAACACAAGTCCTACAAAATAAGTCTCAGAGACCTGACTGAAGACTTCAGGGACTGTTGCCATCTCCAGTGGTGAATATGATAGCTTCCCCTCCCTTGTGACACTGAGTTTCTAAAACAACCCAACCCAACCAGCTGGCAAGCACCCTGACATTTGCAGGGTTCAGAAAGCTTATCAGAGAGACCACTTTCCACTCACCACCTCAGTAACTCATGTTCCTTTCACATTCCCTACTCATACCTCCTCAAGGTCAGATCTAACAGGCTGGATCCTCTGAACAAGCCTGTTGCACAGGACACGCCCTTGTCCAACACAGCTATTACCTAAATGCCTAGAGGTCCAATAGCACATTTTCTCCAGCTTTTAGCTATCTTCAAGAGTTATAGAATCCTCTGAGGTCTCATTAATCTAAAGGCAAAAGAACTGTTCACACTCCTGTGCCCTTGTTATCATAAAGGGAAACTCTTCTTACATATTGTCTACCTGAAGAGGTACATTTGCACACTGTTAGCTAGTGAGGCTAGCACTTAAACTACTCAGAATACACCTTAATAGAAAAACATCAGTCGCCTGAGTTTATTGCCACGTCAATACAAGAACATGCTTCATGCCACTCAATCTATTTCTCCTGTTGTAAAGTTACATAACAGGTTTGGGATTCTCTCCCTGATTAAAGGAACTAGAGATTGTCTTCAACACTTCTGCTACTAGGAAACGGCAAAATTTTGTTGCTGTTGTTGCAGCTTACAACTTTAGACCCATGGGCACATCCCCACAGCCTAGGAATGCCCCACCCACAGAGCAGAGGAGGTCACAGCAAAAGTTTTCATTTCATATCTTCCTTTCTGCACATGGCAGTCATGCACCCTCTCTGACTAATCTGACACAAGTGGGTTCAGTACTCCAACACTCTCTCACACTAGAATTCAGGACAGAAGTCCAAAGCTCCTTCAAATTCTCTGTTTTTTGTACACTCATCACTCTTTTCAGTTTGAACTGGGTCTTTCCAAAGCCAGCCAAAGACCAGTTGTCCAGCCAGGAACCACTAGAGGAAAAACAGTAAGTAAAATACAGGCTGTTACCCTGTTTTGCTTGAAAAGTAAGCTAAAAGGCTAAAACTTAAGATCTCAAAACACCTTTTGGATAATACTTACAGTCTGTCTTCTTCTGTAGGTGAAGTTCTTCCATAGCAGCAAGCCCAGCTGCGTCCAGAAAGCCATCTTCCTTCAGCAAAGCCTAGAAGCTCCTTTTGTGCAGCAGCGGCAGTACACAGCACAGATGTTGTGGCTGGGCATTAACTACGGAAAGAAAACAAAACCAGGAAAATAGTTGAAAGGGAGTCAGAACAGACAAGGCAACAAGATAGGGAAAGACAAGAGGCTGCTCTCTGTGACTTTCCATAATCTTGCAGCCCCCACATGGCAGATCCCACTGCCTTCTTACCCCATGTACTCCAGCCAAGTTCAGATCTACATAGGCTCAGAACTAGACACACTGTCTCCTATCTCAGAGTTCCAAAGCACCAAAGGAGCTCCACAAGACTATTTTCTTCTTTTCTGCCCCAAAAGCAAGAACTACAAAAGCAAGAATAGCCCAGAATGAGAAAAAATACTAGGCTTTGAAAGCTGATGAATCTCTGAATGAGACTGAATCATACATTTCAAACCTTCTTCTTAATGCTTCTTTCTGTATTTACTGTTGTAACAGTGAAAAGCCTTCTGCCAAATTAGCAAAGCCTTTGTTTTGAAGTCCAGTCAACACCACCACTGGTAGGAGACAGTGCTTTGCATTTAACAGGCAAGGAAGAAATGCCCATTTCCTTGAAGGTTAAGTGACTAAGAATGACCCTAGAGTTGTTAATATTTCAATGAAATGAATGGAAAATTGCTGTTGGGTCACTGTTCAGATTTTGCAAACACCTGGCCTCTAACACTGTTGTGAATGAGGTGCATTAAGTATGTATCTTGCTACAGTATGAGAGCATAAAGAGTTAAAAAATACATTAATGTCTTTGGTGGCTATTAATAGTAGCATGATAAAGTCTTGGGTATACATACCCTTCCAGGAAGACTCATCCATATGGAAAGGTGAATTTATAGTACATTAGTTAAATGTCATTAAACCTTTTTTTCCAGTATTAATTTGGCATAGTTTAATTTACTTCTGGGTTTAAGGCAACTTCAAATTAAGAGTAGTTTAGTTCTGAATAAGTGTCCACACAGGAATTCAGTTCATCCACATTAAATTAACTCCGATTTATGTACCTGAATATATTGTAGTAACAGACTTAGTGTTAACAGGACAACTAGCTGCTGATCCAAACACACAGCAAGAGAACCATTCCTTCAAACAACTAGAACTGGGAACACACATGCTCTTGAATTTAATGTCCCACATACCAGTACTCTAGTCCTGATTGCAAACTGCACTGAAATGGTTCCCAAAATCCATAGATGTGCTAGGAACATAAGACTTCCTCAGGAAATGACCAGTCCTACACTGGAGTAAGGTAAGATGTTAAATGGCAATTCTGGATGTGAGCTTTGAGTTGATGAACAATTGTGATCTTTAAGTCTCATCCAAAAGTAAATTCCATTATTACAATGACTTGCAGATTAAAAACTTCCTGTAATAATACAGGCCGGTGTTACAAAACAATTTACTTAACATGACTAACAAAATAAATTAAATTCATTACAGAGTTCTACAGATAATTACACTATAGTATCACAACAAGACAACAGCACTTCTTAATGCCAGTACAGAGAACCAAAGAACAATAATAGATGCCTACAAAACCCTACAAATTGCACCTCATGTCACCACACAGGCAGCTGAGTGCACCGTCAGCATGGGCTCATTAACTTCTGCTATGTGCTGCTCACAGTAACTCACTGACATGACCTCTATAGATGCTTCTTCACAGAGGGATGCCCAAGTGATCTGACAGAAGAGCCATCTTCCCCTGCCCAGTGCTTCCTGCTGTCTGAAGCACCCTGACAACTAACACATTGCAGCTCCATGCACATCTGCCTGGTAGAATACCCAGACATGCTTCAAGCAAGGCTAATACACAGCAGAGGAAAAACTTCAGCCCTTTGTGGAGAGTTTCAGAGGTCAAACCCTGGCTGATGACAACTGCACCCATGTTCATGGACCCAAAGCACACTTTTACATACAGGTTTGGATATGGGGGAGCTTTGCAGCACCTCCTCTGCATGTCAATATTAGACATCTAAAGCTGCAATTAACATGTAACATAGCAACAAAACCAGGTAGGGAATATCACCACCTCTCCTTTGTACTTCTTCCACTGTCCCATTTCTGTTCAGGATTTGGGGAATTTAGCAACACTTTCACTCATGCTCCTGAGAAACCTGGATTGCTACGCACATAGTACATAGGCACACTGCGACCGCTTAACTTGGTGCAAAAATCTTTCACAGAGCACTAGCAGAATTGCTCTTTTCAACATTTTCTCAAAAGGATACTGGTATTGGTCTGTGGGTCACAGATCTTCATTTGCTTTGCTGTGCTGTCCAAACACACCATGAAACATAATCCTTTCTGTGTGAGTCTGATCCTGCAGTCACTTAACAAATTTGGCATACAGGAGCAGAGGACAGGAAGTGACTGTACAGCCTTCTACAATCACTGGTAGTTATGCAACAGGGTTTTTTTTTTGTTTTTAGAGGAGTGGCCAGAGTACCCACTCCATATTTCACCCCCAGCCCCCCAACACTGTTAACTCTCTGCAACAAATGGATTTCCAGTCCTTTCCAGCAATTAAAGCAAAACACCAAAATCTGAGTATGAAGTGCCACAGGAAAAGTACAGAAAGGATCCCACTGAGAGTCAAAGAGGCCTTTGGCCTTCTTCTTAATGGAACTAGACCCTACTCCTGCACCTTAATACCTTGCACAGAAGCAAAATAAAGTTGAAGCAGTCTGTGGGATGTCTGAGCAAATCTCAGGGTAGCTAGTTTAATGCCCATCAGTGGAAATTCAAACACCGGTCACTTGCAATTGCAGTCAGCCCACAGGATTCAGAATACAGAAATACTGCTTTATAGAGGTTCTAGCATTCATATCACACTTGCAAGCTGTAGTGAGAGAAGGCATACATTTGATCATTTAACTCACCTGAGTTAAATCAGCAGAAGCCTGCACAGCCAGGAAGACTCAGCTGTGCTGCCCGCTTACACTTCAGCTCTCTGGAGTTTAGGTAAACTGTACTAGGAACAAAGCAAATGTTCTGGCCTTCAAGTAAGACCAGTTTGTCTGGACATAGGCTTCCAATTATGTAAAAATACTGACTTTTAGGGAGTGCACAGATGTCGGCATACCAGCTAAGTCCCTGCATTAAACTAGGGCATGGAGCCTAACACAGGACTAATCACCACAAGCACAACACCTGAACCTGAAGAGTATCTAGTTCTTCTTCCAGTCATGATGTGAGAAGCTGCAATGACATCGTACTCCCCAGTATCTGTCATAAACTGGGTAATACAGGTTTGTTAATGGCTAGAGCTGCCTCTGATTTTTATCCACAAAGGCTGACATATTTGGTTCACTGCTGACACAAGTTAACTAGGTCCACTTGAATTACTAATCTATCAGAAAGTGCTCTGCAAACTAAGAATATCAGAGGAAAATGGGTCAGCGGCCTTTCAGATGTTCTTCCAGCTCACAATAGGCAGGAACTGTAAGCCAAGGATGCAGAAAACTGATAGACCCAACGTTTCCATCTTCATTGGAGCTGAAGTCCTCTGTATCTCCACTTCAGACCAGTCTGGTAAGTTCAACATAGCTGGGAAATCCAACTTATCATTTAACACTGCAGTGCCAAAATGCTACTAGTTTACAATGCAGGATTTTGTGTCTCACCTACATAAGATTTAGAGCCAACAGAAGATGTTAGTGATCACGCCTGACACTCACCCAGAGTGAGGTCTGCAGACTGAAGACTGCTCTGAAGCAGAAATACTGTTTCAGTCTAGAGTAAGAAAAGCTGCAAGAAATCGTTTCTATAGTATTAGTTTTCTGTGGTGCAAAGTACCACAGTACCGCACTGACTGGCACACACACTTGTCTCACAGTCTACCTTTGCCGAAGACTCCCTGCACATGACATTTTGCCCTGCTGCAGAAATCCTGAACAGCCTCCAGACCTGTAGGGCTGCAATTTTGTCTCAGTGTGCAATTCAGAAAATTGCTCTCAAGAGAAAGTTAGGCTACAGGGCAACTTCTGAAAACAATGGCAGAGAAGCACACACTTTGGCCAGCGCTTTCTTTCTAGAGCAGTG
>WBMV01004347.1:162555-196187 GCA_013396655.1 Campylorhamphus procurvoides | reverse complement strand
CTTTCTAGAGCAGTGCTACCCACCACTTAGAAATTGAATGGCTATGGAAAAGTCCATTAGCTGGTATATGAAGAGTCTCCAGACCTATTCCACCTTAAATGCAAAGAAATGTATTTTTACAGCTGTAGATTTAGAGATGAAAAAGCTCAAGTGGAAGAGAATCAGTACCCCACCCCCATGCCTGGTGTTTGTACTAAGTAAACATAAAATGGCCTTCAAAAGCAGCTTTCTGCAAACAATGCAGCTGTTTGCTTTCTTGGGGGAGGGGGAGGGGGGAGGGGAACAAAGAAACCCTTCCCCTAGAGAAAAAGAAAAATTTTAAAAAATAACTGTTTCAAGAGGGAACAAAGTGAACTCATCAAACTTTCAGACCGGAACATTTCAGGACTCTGGCAAAAGACTACAGACAACTTAAACTAAGTCCTTGTGAGCAGAGCTAAAAAGCTTTTATTAGCTGATGAAGGTTCAATGGTCTCCATGAAATCAGTTAGTAGCCTCTGTCCTCTGACATTTCCCACATCACCGAAGCTGCTACCAGGGGCGACTCTCTATGGACCACGCAGCCATGGAAAGTACCAATCTGAGAGCTACATATGATACTCTTAGGAAGGCAAAACAGGCATTATTTGCTGGACACAGCACAGGTTTAAGCTATCAGAGCCAGAACTTTCCCCTTCCACAAGCAAACATGATCTAAGCACTTCAGGCTTTCTATCCCAGACAAAAAAGTTCTACATCTGCTTAACTCCAACAGATCTTGTCAACACAAGTATCATGTCAAATGAGACACGCTTTGAAAGAAAAGAAACAACTAGAGCACATCAGATTTCAGCAGAAATATAGTCCTCTTTGTGAATGCTGATAGATGTCTTAACATTTAATTTCCTTTAGATAGGGTCAAGCTGCATTTTGTGAAGAAAGCAACATCATGAGACGTGTGAATTCTGCAAAGCCCAGATCCAAAATCCTCAATAATCCATATGCCATCAGCTGCGAGCAGATCTCCATGAAGACTGTGCACGCAAAGGCAGGACAAAGTGCCTGCCTTATGAAATGACATTCTGACTCTCCCAAGACAAACTACCAGAGAACTAGCAGCCTGGGTGGGCATTAGTGTAACAGAGGTAGAGATTAAGCCAAGAGTCCAGAATTAAATTCCCATCTCCCAAATCAAGGTCTAATGTCTTGCCACTTCTCTGCCAAACACCTGTATTCTCCTTCTTCCAACGCAGTAGCTGTAACCAAGAGATTTACTCTTGCACAACCGCATCCATTTTGTATAACTTATGACTGTGCAAGGCCATAAAAAGCTTTCAAGGCACAAGTATTGGGAAGACATTTTCAGCATAACTTGCACAATTCCCAGAAAGCAAAAAGCACTTTGCATCTATGCAAGTTCAAATGAGACGAGAGGAGGAAAAAACAGTATTAATCCAGATTCTGTTACGATCAGGCTAGATAAAGAGCGGCTGTGGGCAAATGCAAATGATTTTTTATCCTGCCACTAATCATATAGTTGGAGCTAATATCCACAACAGAAACAACATGCATAAAGGACCAGAAGCAATGCCCATTATGATCAAAACTCACACAAAGCTTGAAAAACTCAAATGAACAAATCTGACATTCCAGTCTCTAAAATTTTCAAGCAGTCAAAAAACTGACATCATCTACTGCGGTTCCAGCAAAGAGAGGAAACTACCACCTAAACAATGATAATTTCATATAAATAACAGTATTAGTCTTTCAAAGTAATGTTTTAAGTCAAAGAGCCTGAATTAGATTACAAAAAGGTGTCATAAAAAGCATTAGTAGCACAGAGTTCAAGCAACTCACCTAGGGCCACAAGCACGCAAAAGCAGAGATTAGAATAAAACCACCAGATCTCACACGTCCGTCTCCTGGATTAAGCACTGCTGGACTCTGTAGCAATCACAACCAATGCAGCATCAGCAGTGGAGGTGTGAGCTTTGAACCTACTGCCTTCTGCCTGGGACACAGGATCGTTATCAGTGGAGCCACACAGACACTAAAAGTGGGTCTTTCATAACCTCCACACAGAGGACATTTCTCTCCTATTTGCCAAATGGATACAGGACACAAAGTTTCCTATTTCATTTAAAGAGTCATTCAGAGAGAAGTGTTTTCCTCTTCAAAATCACCTAGGTCATATCACAGAGTTTACACCAACTCCTTGTTTCTAGCAGTGTGATTGAAGAGCTTCTGTGTCAGCAGGCAAGAACTGAATTAGGACAACAAACAACAGCATTTTAGTGGCAATTCTTGGCAAGATCCTCTACAAGTTTACATCAGTTCACACACTGACTACCCGTTCTCAGGTTAGGTAGTAAATTGGTTCTGGCCTTGTTATCCAGAGCTTACTAATACTGAAGGCAACTAGTATATTGCTTTCAACATGGCCATCCACATATGACCTCTAAATAGCAATGATTTGTGTGACAGGCACACATTTTAAGATCCATTTTTGTGATAATCCACAAGTTAAATTCATTTTCCCTCCTTGAGGACTATGTCAAATTTTGTAAAACCAGCATTTAAAGAGTACCAGGAAGCAGATGACGGAGTCTCATGGGATACTCTAGTCACCTGCCATCTCTGGTCCAAGACACATAGCCTCTCACTCATCCACGGGATCCTTAAGGCAGCATTGCACACAACTACACAACACTGAATAAATCACTTCAGTTTGTTATTTAAGAGGCCTCCAACCTCGCGAAGATTAGAGACAACCAGTGGAAAAGGACTGCTTTGAGTACAGGCCAACCATGAAATACTTAGTCACAACCTGCTTTGAACTGCTGCTATTAAGACAACTAGTGCCAGAACCCAAGTCCAGTGTTAGGTTCTGCTTGCTGCACTAGGTACTACACATTGAAGTGAGCCTGGATCTTGCTCTGACAAAATTTGAGCTTAACATAATTTCACATTAGGAGCAGAGATCAACTCTTTAGGCAAAATGGCAAGGGGTTTCTAAAGGTATTTAGCCTTGGCATGAGAACTGAGAGAATGGATGTTTCACAAGTCACTATTTTATGTACTGAGTCCTTCTGAATATTCCATTAGGAATGAACAAGCAGATTATCATTTTGAAAGACCTCACCCAGATTTAACACAATGAGGACTTACAGTCCTGGCACTAAACTCTTCAGAGTACCTATCCTGCCTCTCCTGCCAAAGTCAAACTCCCAAGAAGTATTTCTGGGACACTGGTGGGCCTATACTTACCAATCAGAAATAAACCATATGCAACAGTTCCCCACAGAGCCAGCACTAGCTCACAAAGTACTCCATAATACAAGCCTGACTACATTTTTCCAGGGTTCTCAGTGCCTCCTTGCACATTTCCACAGATTCACATTCTCAAAAATAGCTGCTGTTTTATAACCTTCCATTTTGACACAACATGCTAAGTCATTTTGAAGAACTTGACATGGGTCAGCAACATCTGCCTACCTAAATGACCAAGACAACCAGTTCTCATTACTTCTAGCATGAAACAAGCACAGCTCCAATGCAATGAAGATGTATAATTTGCATGCACCACAGCTGGACCAACCTAAAGGAATGCATATGCAAGGGAACATGGCATGCACTTAGGCAAGAGGAATTGCTTAAGTCAAGTATAAGATGCAAGATGAAATGAAGTCATCTATTTTACAAAAAACAGCTTCAAATAGCTACAAAAAATGAAAGGTTGTGAAATATATGATGCATTTCAACTTTAAACATTACACTGAACGTCCCCTACTTTCCCCACGGGGGGAAAAAAAAATGGGCAAAAATCTAGTCCATTCTTTGGCAAAAACAAACACAAAATGTGATTTGCTTTATCACGGCCAATGTCCAAAAATCCATAGTCCATATTAGCAGATTTTTTTTTTTTGGCTCTCAAAGAATGGCTCTTTTCCTCTTTTCTAGTGGACTGTAGAAATAATAGAACATCTTGCTAAAATAATAATTGCGACATTTGAGCTCAATTCATGCCATTAAGCTTTGATCTCTGAGTGAGTATAGTACCGTGAGTACACTACAAAAAGCTGCGTTACACAGTCTCAGTCACTTTTTCCAGCTGTTGGCACATCCTGTTTTAAGGACATTATATCAGAAACTAGGAAAAAGGGTAAAGAATTTCACATTGCAAAAGGTACTTTTCTGCTTGGCAACAATCTCAAGGGAGAAGGAAGACACGACTTCCCCAAGAAAGCAGCTTTTCCCAAAAGAAATCCACAGGCTCAGACAGTGCTAGGACAGAAATACTTTTGACCACCACCCCTTCCACGGCGCATCCCGGTCACTGAGTGATTTACACTCATCAGCCATAGGACTGGTTTAACAAAGTGCTGACAGGTGCTCCATGATCCTTCTGCAGAGTTGCTGGAGCATCACTGGCATAATTCTATCTTCTGCTGAGCAAAGCTATCAAACCTTGCAGTTTTCCCATCACATTCACGAGGATTTTCTTGGAAAGGAATGTCTTCTCCTAAAACTTGCTTTTGTAACTTGCCCTTCATCTCAGGAGAAGAAAAGGACACAAACTGTGTCCAGTACAAGATTAAACTGCAGTTTGAGATGTATGCCTGATTGGTAACATCAAAAGAAATTGTACTGTTAGTTTCCTTTCCATCTTTGCCATTTGGGAACATCATGCCATAAACCAGTGCATGTGTTCAGTAATAGGGCAGAACACAACATGGCTTATACTGCAGAAAACATCTAAATGGTACCTTTGAGATTAAGAAGCATAAAGAATAAATTGTCTGTTAAGCTTGATATCTATACAACTGCACTGGTATCTGTGCCACATCTATAAGTAACAGCAAATGAAACAAAAATAACCTTACACTGTGCAGAAAAACCTTCAGCACAATGAAAGGAAATGACACAGCCAAAAAAAAAGCAATAAACTGGCGAAGTCAGTACTTAGCAGCCATTGTCAGCTTGAGCAAAGTTTGAGCCTGCAAAGCCTACACCACATAGGGCCACAACAGGATCTCTGCTCCCACATGGCTACCATCCAACAGCGTCAATATGGAAGCTGGTAATTCATTAAAATGAGAGAGATGACCAAGTACTTTTGAAAGCAGTGACTGTCAGCTATGACAAGGAATGAATTTCTGATCAATCTGGACAACCCATATCGACTTCAATAACCACTTATCTCTAAAGTTGTTCACAGAAGAATATTAAAATATCTGGCACACATGGTATGGCAGCTGGCACACCTGCTGTGTCAGGTGTGGCACAGTGCAGTTAGCTAGGCATGCTGCCAAAAATTGTGTGCCAATCTTCCCATTTTGCCTCATCCACAGAGCAAACAGCTGTTCCACACTTTCTATTCTTCAGCTCCAGCCATACAACACAAACCTCACTGCTGAAGCTTCAATCCTTAGCATCAGCACAGCACTTAACAGGCATGCAAAGCAGGCTAATGTATGGCTAATTTAGCATCATGCACAGACATATCCAAGAAAGAAGGATGACAGAATCTGCTCATTTTCCAAGCTACATCTCAAGATGCAGAAGGATTCAGGACAGAGCTCTGTTAGTTTGCTCCAAAAGGTTCAAGGACCAAACACAGAGGTAAAGAGCTATGTTCAACTAAATTTCAACCAAATTACTTGGAACAGAAAACATTTCAGGCAAGTGCAGAAGTAGCATGAAATCCTAAACGGAAAAGCAATAATCTTGCAAGAGAGCTGGGTGAGCAAAAATAAGTTCCTCAAGTTTTTAATGGATATAAGATTTTTTATGTTGAGTTTAGAATATCCTTAATGGTGCTGGAAAGTTCCACTGGAACCAAAGAACACTCCGACAGACAACCTAGTTTTGCAATTGTGTCTGAGTTTATATATAAACACAATTGGGAGGATAGATACAGTGATGTGGCATATTAAGAGTATGTCACAAGAATAGGGATAGTTGGCAATCAGCAGAATAAAAAAATTCTGAGGAAAAGTAACAACTGAAAAAGCCTGAAAGCAGATGCTGTACACATGATGGTAACAGTTTGTTAGAAGAACAAATCTCTCCAAAGAGATCAGAAAAACTCTTTTTGCTTACTTTACATTGAATATTTAAATACAGGTTTGAGAGAGCCGGAAACAAACCAGTAAGAATTGCTACTCTAATTTAATAGAGAATAATGAAAAATACTTTAAAACATAAAATTAGATTAAAAGCACCTTTGATAGACCAAAAATAAAAATGTAGGACCAATTTAGTTTGTTAAATACGAACACTGCATTCAGGGGAGAAGTAGATTTTGAACTCTTAACCCCTGTACTGCTACCAGAATGAAATGTCCATGCATCTGCACTCAGAAAAGGTTGGTGCTGCTTTATTGTTTGGATGAGGAGAGTTTAAGGTTTTTTTAATCCATTCAAGTTTGGTCCTACCACCGCTTTTACTAGCAGTCATAGGCAAACTCTTGTTATGGGAGCATAATTAAAGTAAGGGGAAGAGAAAAAAAACACTAATAGACCCTCAGAATATCAATACATTCCTCATGAATACAGCTGTCAGAGAAAAAAGAATACTTATGGTAACTTGCTTGTTTCTTTTCAAGGCACAAAAATCCACCTGTAAAAGCAAACATAGCTCTGAAAACCTTGGACTTAAACCCAGGTTACTGACATTAGCAGCACAGCCCACAGTTTTAAAAAGAAGCGTTACCTGCTGCAGGTTAAAAAAAACCAAAACCACTTTCACTTCTACCATGAAGACTATAAACTTTGGTCATGTCGTTATTACAACAACGGAGAAAGCACGTAAGGTGCTGGGGACCATGTTCTCCAGGTCCCTAGCCCTTGTCTTGTCACCTACACCACCAAAAGCGCTGCTCTGAGACATGGCTTCATTTCGACTTAAACTAAGCTAATAACAAAGTACTGTGCTAATAAATATTCATTGCACAGTTTGTTTGCTCCCAGAAACAACCAGGGCTAGGAAAGCTGTAAATTGTTTCAGAGAGTCAAGCAAGTAGAGTGGCAACAGGTTTTGGCCACCAGTATCTTCCACACAGTCCTGGCTGCTCAATTTTCTAAAAAGGCAACCAGATTCCCAGAATGATCTCTTAACTGTGTGGTCAAAGGCTCTGACTTTGTTCTTTCACAGAGAATGGCGTTGCTATCTAGCCCAAACCAGAACAGTCTTATAAAGGCTCTTTTGCTCTCCTTTTTCTGTCTAACTCCAATTGTTCTCTAACAAAGTCAGCATAATGCAAACCAATCTCAATGCGTTAGACAGATCTCTCCTAAGCAACACTCCTCCATAAAATAACAGAAGAGGAAAAAGGTCAGCTTGTATGTGGATATTTATGCTATTCAAATTGACATGCATTTTTATTATCTATGATTAAGCTTTTTTGCTAATAACTCAACAAATAAGGACCTGAATGCTCCCATTTTTCTACAGTGCAAGCCTGTTGTGTCAGGAAAGCTGCATCAACAGTTTTCCATCCTACTCTGTCTTACTCTTAGTCTTTGAGGCAAGCTCACATGCTTTTCCTCCCAATTACAAATACTAAAAAACACAGAACTAGCTTTGCTGCTACCAATTTTAACAAAATAAAACAGGGTATGCCACATACTCCATTCAGTATTCGAATCATCACAGTTCTTCTGAGTTGTTCTGTATGATTTTTGTAGAATCAATAGAAACAAGACATGCAGTTTCAGAATATGAAGCATTTTAACTTTTTTTGTGGTGATCATCTTTTGAACACTACAAGCAGAGTGTTACCATGGTATTTTTATCTATACTCTTAATATCAGTAACTGCAGATGTGCATGTTTGTCAAGTACATAAAAAACTTTCAAGCATGAAAGGATTAAAGTCCTCATCTGGCATAAATATGACATAATCTCAGAGACACCGAATTTCTACCATATCAGACACGGATAAAGTGGGCAGGGTCCCTAACAGCCTCAGATGACCAAGGAAAATATATTTTATGTATAAAATGGGTTTTACTAAACAGCAGGTCCCAACTCTAGCTTCTCTCACAGGAGTCACCAAGAATAACCAGACTCATCAAAACATGCTGGTGTTTGGTCAGCCACGGCCTCTGGACTCATTTCAGGATTTGGTATGTTGCCCAGCCTGAAGATCTATATAAACACTAAGGATGCTTGCTTTAAGGTTACTTAAAGTGATAGTCTGGTTCCCCTTTCTGCTCCACTTCTGTCATGATCTTTGCCCTGACACCAGTGCTCACAAGACCATGAGAAGATGCTGAACACAGGATGCAGGGGTGAAAAAAAAACTTTAAAAAAATCACCAAACAAAAAGACAAGAGTTTATTCTCAATTACTCACCCTGGATTGGTGAACTCCAGTGCCAGCACAAAGGATAAAATACATGGGGAGACAAAAGAGAACAGGCAGACCAGAGAAAATGAAGCAGGTCCATTACTGGTTCACTAGCACCCTTCAATTATTCTGGATTAAAGTTCTGAAGAAACCACACCCTAAGAAATATTGTGCCTGCATGGTGCAATGCACATAACAAACACTAGCAGAGCTGATCATATTTGACCACAGATGGATGAGTTCAGCACAAATCCTTCCCTAGGTCTGTCTTTGCGGGTCTAACCCTAACCCAGGTGAACTCACTGGTGAGACAACAGGCTTGCAGAGATGAAGGCAAGGGAAGACTTGCTTTCTGAAATACGTGTGCTACAGTCGATTGGCAGGCGAGAATGCTCCAACCCAGAATCTGCATAGAAGGCCTGCTGTCGCTTTCCTGAAGTCACTAAGGCTTGCTCCTGGATCATGGAAAACTGGTTTACATGTAGCCAGAGAGAAGTTTAGCCTAAGGAATGCTAGAGAAAAGGCCACTCCAGGAACAACGGCCAAAGTAAGTTCTCTGACCTTATTTTAAGCTCATGGTGTTCCATCTTCTCTAGCTCAGCATTTGATCAGGAGCTACTCTTTATATACACCACAACAATGTATGTTGAATTAGGTGCCAGATCAAGTCTCTGATCACACCAATACAGCACTGAATGAGATGCAGGTTTGAAAAAAATTTAGCAATACAAAAAAGGTTTGCCAGCTGTTGCCCATGGCAAGCTGATTGACAAATGCACCTCAATCTCACTATGTGAAGAGACCATTAAGAAACTTTCAACATGCTTGCACTGATATGCAGCTCCATTTAGAGGAAATTTAGAACTAATACCCAAAAGACTGACTCCTGGAAGTCCCAGAAGCTTTAGCATAGCTGCACCCAAGGTATTTATTTCACATAACTCATACAGCTAAGTGTCCTTCAATAGCAACTTATCAGGGAAAAGTTATTTTGAACAGTTTGGGCTAGCTGCTGAATTATTACACTCTAACCCCAAAATAACAGCAAATTGTCATTCTTGCAGTCCAGAGGCCAGCTGGTAACCCCTCCGAACACCTACGGAGAGCAAAAAAATAAAAAATCCAACTTTATTATTTAATGATAAGAATCTCAACTTCACAGTTTCAACCTAAATTCTACCATCCAACACTTGTGTTCCATGAGATCAACGCTTTTTTTAAGAGCTGACTTCTAATTTTTACCATAATCAGCCCTATCAAATTATGATTAGGTGGGAAACAAGGTGCTCCATGTCATGAGTAAAGGCATCAGACTCCTGCCCATACCAGATACAGACTGTATCGCACAACTCTTCCATAAACTAAAGTTCAAATCTGCACAATGAACTGTGAAGACCCACCAAAACTATTTTTATTTGCTACTTCAGTAAGACACTGCAGAGTCCCGGATATAACCTATTTAGCTTAACAGCCTACCAGGGCATCACAGAATCACGCCCTCATTTGTGTTAAAGTCTCAGCATACACTGCCATTCCCACTCGTTAGAGAGGCAAGTTGTGCCACAAGGGGCAAGCACAAAAAGCATTTGCACTGAATATTTACTACCATGACACCCTTTCTAAAACTGAGCAAGACTGCTCCATTACAATAGCCTTCCGACAGCAGGCTTGACCATCTGTTGTTAATGAAACATCCCCAAGACACCGCTGTTCTCTGCAGTACAAGCACCAACTCGTTTTCAAAAGAGCCTCCAAAATGAATTTTAACACTTTAATCCATATCAGTAGTTTTCAAGAAAAGTTCAACTCATTTTTAGGCTTTAATTTAGAAGGTGAAAACATCCCTCTAGCTTCAGTGAGGTCTATTTCAACACACTGCAGACCAACCTTGATCCCCAAAATATGTTATTTATATAGTCTTTAAAACATCCAAGGTCAACAGCAGGGGAAAAAGGGGGGCACTCCTGGTAAAAAAACAGGCTAAAATGTGGTTTAATATGAACTTTTAATTTAGAATCAGAGTATCTTTCCAGGGTATCTATGTTTTAAGCATTTGGGCTGTCGTGCAGCTCCAGTCTTTTGTAACAGCAGCCTGATGATAGGTTGCAGCGTAGCAGTCCAGACTTCACAACATTCTGGCACACAGCAGCGTGATCTGTTGCATGCAACTGAGCTCCTGCCCATCGCGAAAGCAGCCAGATACATTTTTTACTTTTACACTCCCCCTCATCCCTAGGCCGTTCCCTTATCCCACCCCCGCGACTTTATAGGGTTCACGTAGGTAGAAGCGAAGAGGATGAAAACTCTCCCGTTATCTTCTAGCGCCCACCGGGGCTGGGAGAGGCGGCGGCAAGGTAAGCCACTCTACACGAGCGCTGCCAAGTCAGAGTCGCCTCGATCAGGATAAGCTAAAATAAAATATTAAAAACAAAAACCCCAAAACCAACACCAAACCAACAAACAAACAAACACCCACACTGCATTAGCCCCTTTCCGATCCGCCGCTACACCGCAAACCATCCTCCGAGCCACGCTGCCGACACGCTGGGCAAAGCGAGTGGCACCACGTCGGAAGACAAGAACACCCAAAACAATGCAAAACAACACCCCACCTACCTCCCCAAAGCCAAGACAACAATAATAATAATAACAAAACCTCTACTCATTTGCCTTTTTTCCCCTGGCGTTGTGCCGCTTGCTCCGGGCGGAGCGGGGACAAGTGGGGCGCGTCGCCGCCAGGTGCCCCCTGCCGCCTCCTGCCCGGCCGGCCGTCGGTCCCGGGGGAGCCGCCGCCGCCTCCGCGCCGCGAAAGCCTCTCGCCCCTTCCCGGCCCCGCTGCCGCTACCACGAACCCCCGCCCCGCAGCGGCTCTTATAGGGCCGTGCCGAGGGCCCTCGGAGGGCTGCCCGCCCCTTCCACGGTCGGGGCCGCCCAGGAGCCTGCTTTTCCCCACCCTCTGAGGTCTTCTTTCCTTTTTGCCTTTTCTCTTTGCTCTTCTCCTTCCTCCTCTTCCTNGGTGCTATTGGGGGGGCGGGAACTCCGCGATTTGCATGTGGGCGTGCACAGTGCTGCCAAAAACAAACTTATGGGTTGGGTACGTCCGCCCGGGACCTGCGCGGCGGGACTAAGGTGCGTGGTACAACTGCACTCACTGCTTTTCGCAAAACTCCGCTCTCCCAGGTGCGTGAGACGCATCCCTTCGCGTCTCGCTCCTGCCCCTACCCCCTCGGGCGGCTGTTCCTGAGATCCGTGGGAAGAAAGCGCAGAAACCCGGGCACGGAGTACCAGCGAGGTCACTGTGCTCCAGCCGCCCACATTTTCAGGCCCGTAGTGCTCCCTGCATCTTCGGAGTTGAGTCGGTACAATCTGAGCACGGATACATCCTCGGCTGTACAGCTACAGAGCGTGCTGAGTGCACCAAAAGCCTTGGCCTGAAAGCAATCAATCAGTAATAAAGAGCTTCAACAGAACCAGCTGTCCCATCCTCCGTGTCACTTATGGCAATGAAAAGGCAAGCTAACACTTGGAGACATACCCATAAATAAGGATGAATTCAGTTGTGTCAGTTCCCACAGAAACTGACAGCTAATCACAAACTTTATAAAAGCAAATCTCAATTTATTTTTAACAGTTCACAGTGACCAACTTGACTTGCTCCAAATACCAAATCCATAAATGATAGTGTGTTTTATCTACTGAAAAAAAATGGACTGTGTTAGTGATCTTAGCAATACTAAATTGTCTGGACCGCTGAAAGTGTTCTCCCAAATGGGGTCCTTCCCTAGAAACATCACCCACCATGCAATCCCTTCCAATTTTTTTGCTTGTTACATGGCAGGAGAACTAAAATCCAGTGCAATCTGTGAAAGTGTAGCAGTGCATTTTCAGCATAAAATGCTCTGTGAATGAAAACAAGAAATGCATGAAAAGCAGGCAACTAAATTACGGCTCATTCTACAGACATAATGCACTGCCACTGCTGCTCTGCAGTGAAGTGGTTGATGTTATTGTTCATACTGTTAAAGCTTTGTCTTATTATGAGCCATCTGGAGGGTACATGGTTACTGAGGGAACTATATCTTTGAATTTCCTGGCTTTTATTTCCGTGCTCAGAGTACCACCATGGTTATTTTTTTTGAGTGGCACACAAATACAAACAGCTGAAAGCAGACTCCAGAGAGTTCAGTCCAATTGTAATCTGAAATAATGCACTGGAGTATCATAGACAGCAATAAATATTCAAATTAATAATGCAGACCCTTCTACACTGAAAAAAAGCTGACACATTCATTTTATCAATTATCCTAGCTTCTTTCCTTAGTCCCTGTGTGTCAACATCTCACAGAGCGGCTCAGGGCTGCACAAATGAAAAAACTCCTTGTTCTGATCACTGGTTTCCCCAGTGTAGCTGCTACATAACATCACTGACTTCAGTGGATTCCCTCTGTTTGTATCTTCATTTGGTTGTAAAACTGAAATAAAAATTAGGTCTTTAATGTATAAATGCAGTTGTGTGTTTTTCACCATATACTAGAGCTTTTCATCTTTACGCATTTCCAAACATTTACTGGATTGTAATTTAAAATTCTAAAATAAAGAATTTCAGCATGGTTACTCAGAACACAAGGGAGAAAGAGCATATTTAGTTTACAATCAACAGTGCATTATGGCTCATCCCACATAAAAGTGAGTTTGAAAGAGAGCAGTTTATACTGGATAGAATTATTAAAAGAATTAGTGATTTAATTCCAGTGGAAACAGAGCTGTGTTAACACCAAAGAGCTGAAAATTGCCCTGCTACTGGTGTCTATTTAAACCTAGGTTCCTCTAAGGAAAGTGTGAGTTTTTGCAAAATCATAAAAAGGCTGTGTGGTTTTTTTTTTTATTCTGGAAATCGGTGCCAACTGTTAAAGCATTTGGACAACATTTTCCAATAAGACAACTAATACACAGCTGTTCATGAGAAGCAAATGGTGCATTTCATTTAGTTCTGTTAGAATACCTGTAGGATGGTGAGAAATCTCTGCATCACTGGATAGCATTTCTCCATTTTTGTATTCTCCTTGTTGCATGATGGTGGTGTCAGGTCACTCAGAAACAAGCACTGGCAAATGGTACGAGAAGGATGACACGGGAAGGGGGTACAGTTGGATCCAATGAGTAGACTGTACACACACAAAGTCAATAGCCCCACTGTGAATCATTTCCAAGAATAACTATACTTACATTTGGGTGGCTTGAGTTTTCAGGGTAGATGAGAACACATGACTCCTACAGATTTCTCAGAGAGACACTCATACTTCTCATGTCTTACATCCACAGTAAACATGTTGGCTTTTGTGTCCTGTGGAGGTAAGACAGGTCTTTGCAGGTAAAGCAGTCGCACGTGGGAAATTGTGGTTAATTTAATTTATTGATGGCTAACACAAAATTTCAACTACTGAGTAAGATATTGAAAGGAAAAAGGGAGACATAAACAAACGCTTAGGGAAATACCTTTCTCCGTTCATCTCAAGCCCAATTCCAGTTAAACATTTCTCCAATCCCTTCCTAGCCTCAACATCCCTTGCTTTCCATAAGCGTTACGATCAGTCCCTCCCAATTCCTTCTGTGAGGCACCGGGCAATACAGACAGTTTGGGTCAGTGTGTAATGGTTTGTATCTGTTGTTCCTGGCTTCTTACTCGTTTTAGTCCACTGCTTCTTTTCTTATTGTTTCTCTGCTTCACAGTGAGCCCTCCATGGGCCACAGTTCCCTGCAGAAATGCCCCAGCTCTGGCATGAGTCCTCCATGTGCCACAATTCCCTACAGAGAGTCACCTGCTTTGTTATGGAGTGGCTCCTTCCAAGATTATGTCTCTTCCTTCCGTGTCTCCTTCACTTCCTCCATCTTCTTACAGACCTCATGTCTCCTCCAGTGTCTCCTGTCATAGAAGCTGCTCTTTTTCAAATATGTTTGAGCAGAGGTGCCATGTGCTGCTCTCATTAGTTGAGGTTTTGGCATGCACTAGGTTGTTTTCATCCCTTCCAAAAAGGCTGACAGCAACTGTGACTGGCACAAAGGAGTTCATAGCCTCCTCCCTTGTAGCTCTCAGAAGTAAAAGCCTGCCAGTTATGCCTAATATGCAGTTCCCATGACATGCACTTTCAGATGAAACCTGATCCCTTCTTCTTTTCCAAAGGCTGGTCTTATTCTTCAACCCATTCCTTCACTACAATGGCCTTTTGCAAGTATGAACACACTAGGGTCCAGGGCTGGGTGGAAGGGAATTTCTACAGAGCTGCAAACAGACTGTAAGCTGCACAGTTACTGAGAGGTCAGACATGTAAATTGCTGTTCATGGAAAAGACATTATGCAGTGGAATGAAGGGCGGAACTGAAAATAGGAAAATACACTGTGTTCTCACAGGAGGAAGTGAGGAGGAAGTTGTTTCTTTGTATTTGTAACTTCTACAAGGCAAAACACAGCATTGTTAACCTGCCAAGATTGATGTTTCTTAACGTCAGGATGCTAGAGAAGACTGTGGGCTTAGACAAGCACATCAAGAAATGCCTTGGTATAAACCAATGATATCCATGACAGCTTTCAGCTATAAAGAAAGGCATAGTTTCATACACCTTTTGCAGTCAACTGTTGAGATACCTCATCGGGAAATCCAAGCTCTTTTTAGCTCTAGATGACCTAGTGTGGACTAAGTTCAGGAAACAGGAAATATAGTAGATTAGCAAACCTTCCATTCAGAAAATTGCTTTTCAAAGAGTTTTCCTCACCTCTTTTTTCTTACTTGGCATTTTTGTAGCAGAAACATAGCTTCAAGATTCTTCACTGTTTTATCTTGGGGCACACATCTGTATTTCAAGCATCTGTTCTGTCTTGGTAAATTTTCTGTTGATTTGAAATATCTGAGTCAGAGCACGGTGACAGCTCTTGTAAGATATTCCTGGAAGGAGCTTCCTAACTTTTACTAAGAAATAATAGCATAGTTATTATTTTTTAGGAATCTAAGCACTCATTGAACATCCTAGCTTCGATTTATATTACCTAACATGGGAGTGTTAGTCACTCTAGCCTGGTTTACAACCCAGTGAGCATACGTGACTACCTCACACTGTTTACTGCAACCTGCCACCCTCACTTTTCTTCCCATCCTTCTATTTACAGACAAAAGTAGGTAACAGAGTTGCTGTGTAGTTATTGCACCTGGAAAGAAATAGAGGGTTTGAACACATTCTCCACTGTGCCCTGCAGTGAGGAAGCTCTGAAGTGCTTATCTGTGTCATAGGTAGAATTGAATGTGGAAAGTTACTGCCCTCCTAACAAAGAACATTGCAGGTCTGTCCCAGTGCCTCCTGGGGGGCAAAAGTGCTTGTGCTCATCCTCTCTATCTTTCAAGACAAATACAGGCTTCAAACTGGCTGCTGTAATTAATAAGATGCTTCTAAGTCCTTGTAATATAGTATATTGACACTCAGATTCAAGCAAGCCATGATTTAAGCAGTTATGAGTAACACTTAATATTATCTTGTGTTTAAGAAGGGTGATTTAAAAGCCATATCTCATGATGGTTAGTTGCCAAATGACTGAGATTGTTTCAATTAGGGTTGTAATTTCTCACAAACTCTTACAATTAAATAGAAGGAAAATTACATCTGAAGTTGTCTATATAACCCAGGGTCCTATGAAGCCCACTCTTAACAAAATTACTACTTTTTGAATGTAAAACATACACGCAGCCAAATACTTAGGTGGTAAAAATTCCTTGACTTTGCCCAAAATAAGATGGTTTTCCCAACCATGGACATAACCTATAGTTTGAAGAGCAAAGAAAATTAACATAGAGTCACCAGATAAAATACTGGAAGTTTATATAAGGTAGCAATTTTAATTTTATACGAAGTTTTTTCCTTTCTCAGATTCCCCAGAGGTATGGTTTACAATGGCATGCAGTATGAACGTATTTTTAACCTTTCAACATTCCTCTGTGCAATTGTCAGTCTTTTAAAAATTAGCCTAAAAAAGGACTCCAGCAGAAATACTTTGGTGTGCATTACGTACACATTGCCAGGCAGCTTTTACAGGGACAGACTGGCTTGCATGAGCCAGGGTTTCTATGCAAGCCAGGGGACTGGATGGATACCTATGCAGAATGTTAAAGTTCAATGTGAACAAAGGCCATGCTTCAAAAATTCTGCTCTTCATCTCCCATGATAAAGGTATATGCTAGTAACATCCCCAGTGCATGGGACAAGAAAGCAAAAGTTCATGACAAGACAGAAATGAAGCCTAGGAAACACAGAACCTCATCAAATGCAAAGAAAGCCAAATAAAAGGATGCAATGTGTTTTTACCTAACCTCACTTAAGGATGGACAAATCTTCATGGTGAATGTAAGCTTCACCAAATTAAGCCCTTGAGATGTAAGTTAAAACTACAGGCTCACAAAATATTCTGAATTGGAAGGGACCCATCAGAATCAAGTCCAACTCCTGGTCCTGCACAGGACACTCCAAGAATCACACTATGTGCCTGAGAGTGTTGTCAAGATTCACTAGCTAAAAAACAAAGAAAGCATTTTGAATCCTCACTTTAAGATGCATTCATAAAAATTTCACAAAGTAGAAAATTTAAGAATGTGAGTTGCCTAATTTGAAAAGAAATAGCACTAAATTTGGAGTAATGTTTGTTCTTTGGACAGATTGACAAATACATTTTTTAAATAATGTGCTACTATTTTTCAAAATGTACTTAATGTTCACCTCCTGGTGGAACTAGACAATAATTAAGAGCACACGTTTTCAACTTGCAACTTCAGTCATTCCCTAGACATTATTACTTGATGCAATATTCACTGTTATTAATCTATGTCAATTAGTTTGATATTATATCAATTTGAATTACATATGTTGCTATAGTTAAAAATCACTATTATACACATTTCTACTTTCTTACTCTTTATTAGAGCTTCCAACAGCTGGCTTTGCAATGCTTTAAATAGAATATCAATTAGATGAGGATATATAAAAAATATAGAAGCACCAAGAAATTCAAACAGGACATTTTTAGACAATTTGAAAATGGCAGACACTGCCAGTTGCAGGACCTTCAAAAGATAACAAAATCCATGATTGGGATGCAAGCTCATTTCTTCCCCTATTTTTATTGATGGTAATAACTGCTTAACTTGCAGTATGTATGCTCCAATTCAGTTGTTATTTCTGAATAGTCCATGGCACTTCTGCTATTAATTAAGCATATTTTCACAAGGGGTTCTATCAACAACTTTTGGCTCAATGTGGTTAATTACCAAAATTTCCTTGTGGTGAGACTAATACCATTCCACATCAGTTGCGGTACTCTTAATTTCTTAAACTTTTTAAAATTTTTTTTTAAATCAAAAATTGCCTGTTTAAGATCCTTAATCAATTATCACAAAACTCAGTGTGACTTTTGCCTGATTAAGGACTTGTATAACAGACTTGTTACTACAACAGCTTCAGCCTTTTACATAGACAGCACATATTTGAGTGGCCCCATTAAGTCAGCGGAGATGTGTGCCTGGGACTTTGACTGCATATGCTGGCTGTAAATTTAAATGTTGATAAAGTCAGTCCCTGACTAACAAAACTTCTTTCACCCACAGTTTTAGAGGTGCAGATAACATTCAGTGCAAATATTAGTGGCAAGGGGATAAGTTTTAGGAAGTCATGATTTTCCTTCACTAGATAATGACATTCCAGAAGGGAAGGAAATGTACCATCAAGTGTTCAAAACCAACTCATGACCCAGAAGGAAGGAGAGGACAGAACTATTCCACAAATGTACTGCCTGCTCCAGTGCCAGCATGACCAGAGCCCATGGAGGAAAGTGCACTGCCCCTTACTTTCTATGTTAAAAGTTAGACTCAGAGCAAGCCATCCTCAGGCCCTGAAAGTTTTTATTTACTTAGCCTCACTGCAATGCACAGGTCAGTGAGCCTCGTGCCTCCACACAAGCCAAGTTGTGGTTTTACACTCTCCAGCAGCTTGCCCCAGCTCAGACTGTATCCATCAAACATCCAGAATGGGGCTCGAAGAGTGCCTCAGTCCTCCTCACACAACTGCGGAACAGGTTGGGTTGGAAGAGACTACTGGAGGTCTTCCAACCTCTTGTAGTCCAACCTCCCTTGCTCAAGGAAGGTGTCCTAGAGCATGTCACTCAGGATTGCGTCCAGATGACTTCTGAATACCTCCAGAGAAAGACTCCGTGCAACCTGTGCCCACGTTTGTGAGAAGGGAGGATATAGGCTTCTTGTCTAGCATAAACTACAGTGCCCTCAAAGGAAGAGTCACACTTTTTTGTTGCTATTATCAGAACCATTTCCTCCTCTTTGCCCATCCTGGCCTCTGCTGAGCTCATGAGTACTCTGCGTTACTGAGCTCTTCTGCATCCATGTTATTGTACAAGGACTTGCTTTCCAGGAGGCAACACACTTCTTTTACACTTCCTTTTTCAGGAGTGACTTCTTCCAGAAAGAGGACTGAGACCAGGTTTTGTTTTTGTTCTCTTTATACAGCTGGAGAAGCACCTTCAGAAAGTGAGCTTTAGAGATGTCTCTTCAAATCCTGAGTTTCCCCAGACATCAAGACAAATTCATACTGTAGAATGAAGGATCTCTATTCAAACCCAAATCTTTCCTGAGCTGCTCAGAATTGCCTGCCAACTTTCACACTCAGAGACACTGCAGTCTGCTCTGTAGGGGCTAACTTGTTTTCTTCTTACTTGGTTTCTCAGTTTGGGGTTTGCTTTGCACTGTCCTTTTACATAAATAATTAGGCAGCTGTTGAGTTCTGCTGTTACATTTTGCCCTGTTGAAATATCTTCACTTTCTGAATATTTTCAGCACTTCTATCAAGGCAGCAAGTTTGACCTCTACATACTTCAGCTGCTTGCAGGCATCCATCCAGGACTGGATTTAGGGTGTAGCCAGCTTGCTCTGCAGACAAAGTACCCTTGTTGGCTTCAGGATGTGCCCATTCCTGCTTCTGCACATTTTCTGTTAATCTGAAGAACAGGTACCCCTCTGTGTCTGTTAATTATCACCCCAGCATCTGCAGCAAAAGGACAAAGTTGAGTTTAACCTTCCCTGATGCACCTTCACCCCTCCCATCCATTACTGTGTTATCTCATCGGGTGGTTGGAGGGATTAATCTTGTTGCTGCCTTTAACCTGCCTCCAGTGTTGTTGCCAGAGTCTGCGCAGCCTCCAACTCTGGTCAAGATATCAACAATATTTCAGGGGATTCAGTGGGCTCACAATCTGTCCTGCATTTCTACAGAGGCTTCCATACCTAACCTATGTCCTTATCATTTTCTAATTTCCCTCTTTATCCCCACATGACACGACCAAGTGTGAAATACTGTCTCTTGACTGTCCAGCAACAAAACTCACTGACTTCACTTAATCTCCTTTGGAAGAGGTTCTTTCTGTTTTCCTCTAGCTTAGAAGACTGCTCTCTCACTTTGGTGCTTCTGCTTCAGCATATTCCCACCTGTCCCTGTTTGGAGAAGGACAAGGCAATGAATCTCCATTTCTCTGTCCTCGAGTCATTCTATCCTGCTGCACATGCTCCTGGTCATGCTAGACAGACCTTCCATGAAAACTAATATATCTGGGCCTTCTCATTTCTCCCATTAGCTCTTTCCTCCATTTGTTAAGCATCTGAGTATCATACATAACTGTACAGGAATTAGCTAGCTTTATGGACTCTACTGCCCTAAAAGGGGTAAATACTCTGTTCATTTTTGTCCCCCAAATCAGTATCTGATAGATCAGGCCTTTTGCAGGCAGACTTAAAAATATTTTCTTTTTCTTGAGAAAGCAGTCTCTTCAGCATTAGCCCCACCAGAATTACAGAGCAATGAGATAGCTGTTCCTTTTTCTCAATTACTCTAAAAACTTCTCCCCATTTCTTATTGCACATTCGGGAAAGAATTTTATTACAATTGCTGTATCCTGTGATCTCTCAGGCTTCCTTCCTAGGCTGCTCACCAGTGTTGACTTCTTTATCTTTCTAAAGGAAGTTATGACTAGGGACAACCTTTTTCACCAAGACTTTCAGGAGTTTTCTTTGGTGATGGGGGAGCTACGCAATCATTATAGCCTGCCAGGAAGAAATCCTCTGTGAAAATGATTCCTGGCAATCAGCCCAAAACTATTAGTTTTCAAAAGAGATATATAAAGAAATTGAAGGCATGAGAAAACTGTGTATACAATGCTAAGAGAAGGGGATGCAGGGGATACAGATAGATGCAAGACAAGTTTTATTTCTATACAATCATAAAAAGCTCTCCCAAAATTAGCCATATGATAAACATGCACTCTAGGTTTTAGTAAAGTAAGTAAAATGTGCCAAAATTTATAAAATATTACCTTGACAAGTTCCTTGAATCTAAGTGCCAGTAACAGTGTTACCTCATAAGAAGCTATGATCAAGAAACCTACATAGGAAATATTTAAAATCTCATTTCTGTAAAAAAATTCATTACTGCTTCATACATCATATGTTGTGCTAATCTTAGGGAGATAGGAGTTAATATAGATTTTTATAGCTTTTAATATTATTTCAGTGTCCACACATGTATTATAACACATGAGGTTGTGATCACTTTTAGAGATTCATTAGTTGGACTTTGGGTCTCACCCATTCTTGCTGAACTGTATTCCCTCTAAAGACATGCTGGTCTCATTAAATGAGTGTTACTTCAGTAGCTCAACTTCAGATCCAGAGTTTCTTCAGAGAGAATATTTCACATTGAGCCAGGCCCATGTGGTTATTCACTTTCTTTGCCCCATTCAATTATGACATTTTGGTCACAATAAGGCAAGAAACTACATGGATTCCTGTAAACATACAGAAGGTGTCTCATTTACAGTAAATGTTCATCATCCACAAACTTCTTGTACAGAAATTCCATCTTCAGATGGATTCAATCTGCTACTCATTGGGCTTAGTGTGTTTCTCCCAGGACAGAAAGATTCTATGCAGTTCACATGCAGGTTCAGCAGTCCCTTTGCTCCCGCATAAAGGTAAAGAAGTTCATTGACTGAAAATTAAGGCTGGATTTTAAATGCTGCCCAGTGATTTTAGTCCTCAATTAAGTGAGAAGTGTTGATCTCAATTTCTGCCACTTCAAAAAATACACCCAGAGGTACAGATTTAGAATTTCACTCTTGCTCTCCAAAACTACTTGGAAATGTTTAAGTTGGACATTCAAGTTTCATTTCCAATGAGTACCTTTGAAGCTATCAAAAATCACCAGAATTTCTTTGGGACACTCTGGAATGACAACTCTGGAGCCAAAATGTCTCAAATGGTTTCATCTTCTAAACATTTTGCACAATGATTAGGGTGCCATTTAAAGATAATATTAATGATCTGTTTATACATGCTCTAGTATTCATGAGAAATAAATCCCTGATAGCAGAAAGCTTATGCAACATTCCTCCCCATGCAATTACAGTTCAGACATATAAGCATATAACACTGCATAAATAAGGTAATACTGTGCCCTGAAGAGATTCCCATATATATGATCATCTGTAGGAATGTGAGTTTTGGGTTATTACAGCTAGGAACTCTCAGGCTGCATGGCTGGAGCTAAGGTCATAGAACAAACTGGAAAATTCACTACGGTTTTTCTGTTTGCAGAATTAGCCTTTAAAAACAGAAGATAGTTTTTTGAGCAAAGTAAGAATGAAAAAATATCTACAGTCTTCAGAATAAAAAAAAGATTTCTTGCCCTAAACTCAAGTATAAAAAGGACTCCCCCTTCTCTGTCTTTTCCTTCCATTGCCTTGCTACCATGGTTTCAATGGGATTTAAACAAAAAAGAAAAGCTAGGAAGAGCTAGAAACAAACATGAGACTGCAAATAGGAAATACATTAAGCATAAACTTGTCATTTTTTGTATCAACCACAAATCACAGCTTTCAGAGAACAGTTACAAATGTTTCTTATCAGTTCTGTTTGATTACCTTGTTCTTCATCAGCTTGTTGCATGTGGACAAATAGAAAGAGCAGTGATTGGTGGACAGTGCAACCCTGCCTACAAAAGAACAAACTACTTCCAGAGGGAAAAAAAGAGATATGTTATTTTATTTCTGGGGGGGCGGGGGGGTGGTGTCATTTTTCAAAGAGAACTGAGCATCCTCTATGCATTAAGCACCTTAGCTGCTTTTGCCCCAGTGCAGGTATATCAAAGGTTACAGCTCTCTTATAGCCCTTCTTATTTATGGTCACTCTGCAAAACGGACTGCAACCTACCACAGAATGATGGTAAGAAGCAGGAATTCATTTTGATTTATCCTATTATGTTTACATTGATGAATCTTTCATTCCCTCCCTATGTCAACCCATGGCAATTTTTCACCCTGTATTCTGAGGAAATTTAGCCAGCTATTCTGTCAGGAAAAGTTTAAGTTTAGTTGATCCTACTTGGGGAAAGCTTGGTGGAAAAAATTACATCTTAAGGGATCTTCCCAGCCTGTTTTTCCATGTTGCTGTCCCTACAAAGGAACAGGGCATATTATAAAATACACTGCATACAGTTATATCACAAACATGCTGAGCTGCACAGACTGCCACAGTGGAGCTGGAGGAGATGTCAGACCAACTACAGTGCCATGGCTGGATGCCCTGTTCTCACAGGAAAACATATAGTGAAAAAAAACCCTACTATGCTGTAACTGCTTGGAGAAGGACCAGCAGTCAGGTGTTCTGAGGCACTTCCTGCTTTCCCATTTGCCACCTTGGGAATGTCAAAGTAGATCTGCTCCATACTGTCTCTGCTACCAGAGCTTCATGCAAGCCTCTGCATTTCGGGTTAAAACTGTCCAGCAGTACAGGAGTTACTGGCTCCCCTACCCACTGGAACTGATTCTGGAGACCTGAATGACTCAGTGCTGTCCATAGCTGCTCTTGCTGTGTTGAGAGTTTACCTACCATGCACAAAAAAAGTTTGATGTATGGAATTCATTTGTTTGGTATTAGCAAGTAATAAACATAACTCTTTCCACTTACATGGCCATTTTAGAGAACACCCTCACTGAACAATTTTCTGGCATGTGCCCAAGATTTGAGAACGAGTGGTCTTGTGTGCCTAAATCATTTGCTGAGGTAAACTGTGGTGAAGAATACGCAGGGATGGTTTTACGAGAAATAGCAACAAAACTCTATCTTTAACATGTGTCTTCAAATATCAGTGGTAATATACAGTTAACTACACATTCCCTTACACTGAATTATCACAACTGCATGCAAATCTTGCATACATTTATCTTACCTATACTTTCATGAGAATCTCAAAACCCTCATTCTTCTAGCCTTTTGTTCCTGAGACTGATTTGCAGATGGCCAGTTTTTGTATTTGCATCTTTTCCCTTGCACTCCCTGGTACCTCCTAGATAGACGGAAGCTGCCCGCAGCTAAGCTTTGACTTGCCATTAGTATTCTGTAGAGTTTTGGCAGCAGCAGAACAGAACAGATGGCAGGCTTTTCTCCTTTCTTTAAGATGCACCAACTGACTTGGAGACGTGTATGGCCATGAAGCAGAGACTGAATGCAATAGTATATCCAGGCAATGGCATAGGAGAAAGGGTCTGCAAAGCAATGCACTTGACCCTGCTTTTGACCCTTCCACAAATCACTGTCACTCATCCTCTGAGTCAAATTCCTCCCAGCTGCTCTAGATCAGAGGAATGATTCTGTAATATCAGTGGAGACCAGTTACAGCCAAAGCAGAGTTATGCTCAGTTCTATATAGACAAAAAATAAAGCAGAGGCCCCACTCATAGAGAGGACAAAATCAGACCTTTTCTACAAAACCAGTTTGGGCTCAATTGGTAAACTGCTGGTAAACTTCATCTCAGCCTTTGATATACTTATGGATTAAGATGACAGTATTTTCTGCTGGTTAGTAGTAACAGTTTCATCAGCTACAATACATATTACTGTGGATGTGCATTAGAGAACCTGGGCCTCACATGCACACATTAAAGGAAAATCCTTTACAAAATCTTCTGTCGAACCATTCTAAGTGAAAAGCTTCCTTCTGCCACATAAAAATGGCATCCAAATCCTTCATGTCTATGGCTGCCCCACCACATTAACAATTTTTAAACTGAGTCTCTCATAGCAAAGTTTGTGCTTTTTAAATTTTCACAAGCATAATTAATTGCTCACATTGTTTAATGAGCTTTAAATAAATGGATGGATACTCATCTGTTGGTATTATTGCAACTATTCAAATTTTACATGTGTGAGAATCTACTTGGAGCACACTGTTTTCTCTCTTTTCTCTTTGACAAGACTGGTTTCTAAACTATCTAATCCATGTTTATCCTGAGGAAAAATGTAGCACAAAAGCAAATATCAACAAGCTTCCATGTGGACAGAGTGAATTATCTCTATAGAATAACTAATGTGATTTAGTGTCTATGCCAGTTCAGACCTCATCCTCCTTTATACTTTTCTCCTGCCTTCTTCCCTACAAAACAAACTTCATTTCTCCCTATCCCCAGCCTGTACAAATATCCCTCACTAGTTAATAGCAGCACACAGGGCTGGACTCTGTGAAAGGATAAACCAGGGCACATCAGTGCTCTCAGCTCCATCACACCATTCCTGACCAGTGGGAAAGCCAGGCTTATTTACATGGGCAGTTTGCTTTTTTAAGTCAGCAAATCGCTGAATTGCTGGGACATGCTTCAAATATGTCTTAATTACTGGTAGACATTCCTCCATCTTCACAGACCATTACATTGCTAGTTTAAACACAAAATGACATAGAGCTTGACTACACAAGGAAGCTACTTCTTAGTAAGGAAGAAATTTAATTTATAGCTGCGTACTATTCTTCTGTGGACACATTCAGTATGCGTGAAATAAACTACTGTTCGTTCAAGCTATAAGCGAATATCTGCTTGGGAATTAATCCCTGAAGACTATCCAGTTTGAAGTAGATCCGACTTGTGAGACCTAGTAAAGACAAATCAGCTGAACATAGTGATATATGCAATTAAAAAACCCCAACCAACCAAAAAAAAAAGTGATGAAAAAAGCTAGAAGAAAACCACAACATTCCTGCAAAGTTATGTTTATTATCAATAGTAATCATTCTTGATATGCCTCTACAGCTTGCCAAACAGATGGCAGGTTAACTGCTTGAAAGTTAACTCCTAAGCAGCCTGGGCAAAGGCTCTTGCTAAATCACATACAACCATGTACATGCAAGGTGGATTCTGCTGTTAGTCAGACAGTTGTTAACAGAACTATTACATTTTCAAAAGGAAAATAAAGCTTTCCTGATGCTTCATTTCCTCTTCCACGCTGTGCTGCAAAATCCTTTGGCCTTCTATCCTTCTCTTGTTTAAAACTCATTTCAGTTCTTTGTCAACCAGACACTTCTTACTGGTCTGGCTCTTCTATTTTCAGCTTACTCTGTTCTACCCAACAGCCCAGCCCTCTCCTTCCCTTCCCCTTCCCTTCCCTCCTCTGTCCAATTTGACATCCTATCCTTTCTGACTTAACACTGAGTAAGGCATGCAGTTAAACCTTCCTGAAACAACACTACAAAATAAGACCTATACTCAGTGGGAAAGGGATAATTTTAAGACATGGCAGCATAGTCTGAAAATATCTCTCTTCCACTTATATCAATTACAGAGAAGTTTGCATTCTTACCCAGAGAAACACACGCAATACTAAGACATGGATACATTAAATTAGCATAAACTTTTGACTTCAGTTTTTTGGTCATTGTGTATGCATCACAAGTGAAGAGGCTAGTTCCAATCCTAGTTAAGCTGCCGAGGTGGTCACCTTGAAATAGATAAAAAAGACTTTAAGTTACATTAATCCTATTTTCATATATATATAGAGAGAGAGAGAGGTCTCAGTTATTGCTTTTTAAAATAGAGGTTTGGAATAATGAGGACAATGGTCTGACAGCTTCAAAGTATGTAGACTTAGATTTCATAAACATGCTGCATATGGGGCTGCTGATCTGTGAGCAACAGAAGATACAGCGTGTGCTCCCTTGCCAACATTAGACTGTGACTAGTGCAAATTCTTAAAGAGTCCCAGACAGAGGCCCCATAATTCTGGGGTTTGCATATGCATTTAGAAGCAAGAAGACAAAAGAAATCATTCAGCATAAATTAGAATGAACATAATCTGACTTTTTCTGCCAGGAAAGCTATGTACAGCTTGAGCCACATGCACAGTGGAGATCCCTCAACAATGTGTAAAAGAAGATACGTTCTAGGTCTATCCTTTAAAACGACCCTCATGCTCCTTAACCCTTACTACTGACAAAAAAACCCCACGTTGCCTGGGCTAAACAGGGGAAATTATTAAAAAGAATATAAAGTTGCAAATAACTTACATGAAGAAATGAAAGTGTGTATGTCCGTTCTACTGAATCTGTACATACAATTTTAAGCTTCGCACAAGGCCACTGTTTTTGAAGGTGAAGGAGGCATAGTTGGGAGGTTGGAGTTATAGGTCCTTTTTTCTTTCTCCCAGGGCTTTCATGTGCTGATACGTTACAGTACTCAGAGCACACCAAAGACTCCACTACAGCCAACAAAGCTGAAGATGCTGCTGTTCTTGTGGGGGATTTTTTTCATTACTTTTAGCTGCCTTTTTTTGTTATTATTCTGACAGTGCTTGAGCAAAAGCATGTTGAATGCTTCTTACAAAGGGCAAAGACATACAAAGCAAAGCAAATTAACTGTTTTTGTTCGGTGTATGTTGGAATCAAAAAATGTCATGCTGTTAAATGCAAAACATAAACACCACCAAAGGTTTGAGCATCACTTAATTCAAGTGGCCTGTGACCTAAAACTGGACAAAACTTATCTGTCAAAGTATGTATGGCTACTACTGAAACAGAAACAAAGTCTTCTAACAATAAAGAATAATGCAGATACCTTTGTAACCAACATTACCCATATCCCCCGCCAGAAGTCAACATCCTTTATATGCAGGAGTCACAGAAAAGCGTAAGTTTCTTCCTTTAGGTGTGTTCAGTTGAGACAAGTTGTACTGGTACCAAATCATGTCCAAAACCCCTTCCCTTTTTTATTTTCAGGAAAAGGATTGTGTTCTACATTGTGCAGAACTTCAGGGGACTCCAGGTGGGAGAGAGTTATGAAGGCTGCTTGTGGATTTTGCTGTAACACTTCTTAGCATGTTAGAGGCCAATTTAGAGAACTGCTCAGGTAGTAACTCAAGAATGCCAAAAATCGCTCATGAATAGAGAACCTCTGCATTGTTTATTAAATAGGATTACAAGTATATGCAGTTCAGCAGCCAAACCCAGACTTCTTGCATCCATTTTCATTGGGATTCATTTCTTTGTTATTATTAATATCAGGTGTGGAAAATTTATATATTCCACCTTTTTTTTTAATGGCACTGAAATCAGCACATAAGACAATTCTAGCCAAGACCCACGTTCTGCATCTCAATTCTATCAAGCACCACATTTAAGATTCATATGTCACATAACAAGGTAAGGTAAAGGCAAGAACAATGTGTAGCCCCTCTGACATGACAACTGAGGATATATTAAACCCACCCATTTTAAAAATTCCAATCGTGCTTCTGTGACATGGGTGTTCTACCTTATGGGAATACCCTTATACCCTTCCAATAGGAATAGCTGAACTAGTTACAATTCCTAGTATGGACAAGCTGTGATGACTTCACACCGGTGTCATGATTATTGAAATAAGAGAAACAAAAGGAAGGCTTGAGACTGCTTGATGAAGTCTATATTGCATTGCAGGCTCTGAGATGAGTTCAAAGAACAAGGGTTCAGCCATATGATTCAGAATTTTATTCAGTTCAACACTAAAATGTCCAATTTATATTTTTTAATTGCAGTCAAAAGAAAGAAAATTACCAGGCATATCCCAAGCATTTCTAACTCCTAGACAGCTGCACTTATTGTCTGTTTACTAATTAGTCTACTCAATCTGCAAGGTCTCAGACCCAGGCAGAGGCTTTAAATTATTGCCAACAGGTGACTACATATAAAAAGAGAACAGCACTTCTTTTACACAGAGAGAATTTTTATTTACATAGTGCCCAGAGCATGCTACAGGCTCTAAAGGGAAACTTAAATAACCAGCACATGATGTAAAGCAATAATTCTGCTCTTACTGTATTAAAAATGAACATACTTGCTTCCCTAGGTACAGGGCTGGTCTCCACCTTTCTTTCGATACTGAACTGTATTTTTAAATTGCTGTGCTGCAGAGATTTGTTTTGTTTTCTTTCAGTATTAAACCTCTCAATTCCTCAGCCATAGAACAGGAAGAGATTATTGAGTTCAACAGAGTTCTTGAAGTCAAAGGGAGTTACTTCTCCAATAGCAGGGCTTTTGTTCAGAGCACAAGGCTGTTTAGACAGCGTAGATCTGTAAGCTGTAAGGAACAGTTAGGGCCAGAGAATTTAGCTTGTTCATTGTGCTCATCAGCATGTGTTACCATTTTGGCATCAAAAAAGACAAGCTGCACAATATTAATAGAATAATTATTTTAAAGGTAGAACACTTTCATAGCCAAGCTTCCACAGTTCACTGTTATTTCAGACCTGTGCAGTGCCAATGATTGCACTGACAAACCTCACACAGCAGCTGGGCATGACCGGAAGACATTGTTTGAAAGCTCTACTCTTGCAATCAGAAGCAAGTGCATGTATGTTTGAGGCTCTCAGCCTGCAGCATCTGTGTGTACACTGTGAGACACAGTGAGCATTTAAAGAAAAATTTAAGGGAACTCAGTTGAGGAAAAATACCCATATTTCTCACGCATACAGAGAAATGTTCACCATTTAGTTTAATTGCATGTTAGACATCCATTTGAAAACAGAAACAGAGAACTCCATTTTTCTGAGGGAGGAAAGCTATCATGTGAAAAGGGACAGAAATGCAAAGATTTCTTGTTCTACCTGTGTTAATATATATTTTTATTTGCTATCAGTGTCCCCAGAATATCAAAGCCTTTTAAAGCCCAAAACAGGCTGTCCATGTCTTACCTAAAGAAACCCTTTACTAGACAGATTCACTGCGATGGACAGGACTTTTGATACTCTAATATGGGGACAGCACTTAATAGCAAGGGAGAACCTTCTCAGTAAAGTACTCCTAGAAGTTATGAGGCTGCCAGCATCAGAGAAAAACCGGACTAACTCTAGCAGTTCACTAAATAACTTTTATTAATACAAGTATGCGACAAGCTACTGTAGGGTTCGCATCGTTGGTGATAACGTTTATCTGCACAATTGCATTCAACTAATAAACAAAACCCAAAACCCAGAAACATGCGCTACAACGTGGCACAGCTACCTAAACCTCAATACAAAACTCAAGCAACCTTCCCCCACAACAGACAAATCTGCAAATACTAGAACAAAATCTAAACACACTCATTAACACAAAGCAAAAAAGAATATAGCTTCTTGCCACTAACACACATTTTAATTCACTAAGATAAGGAACTGCACACTTTAAACCAGGGACACAACATAACAAAACAAAACTCAAAAAAACAAACAAATAAAACAACAACAAAAAAACCTCACAAGAATATAAAGTAAGATCTATACCCAGTAAGTTACAAGGTATAGGGTAACGTAAAATTAGTCCCAAAGTAGCAAAGTACAATTAGTAAATAATGTATCTGTGGGGTAAAGGTGAAAGACGGTAATCTATAAGGCCTAAAGCATAAGGCATAAGGTAAGGTTTAAGTAAAGTAAGCAAGGTAAATAGTTGCTCACCCCTACAGAGTCCAAAGGAATGGGAGGAAACCGGGCTGCTCATTAGTTACCCCAAAGAGATGATGGAACTTCTCCCCAGTTTTGCGCATGTCCGACCTCTTTTTATACCTTTTTTGTTTAGGCAGCTTGAGTGACTATAGTCAATAATAATTTGGGGGTTGATAGACAGATGACACAGACCTGAGGGTCGGCTCCCTCTGTTGCCATAGGATGTTGCGAAGGAAGGCCGTGCTATTTCAGTAACACTCCACCCTTCGTTAATCCTATCAGTCTGTTGCTGGGAAGTCTCCTCGTTTTGTTCAGGACTTTCAAGAAGCCATTGGGGTCTCTTTGTCCCTTTTGATGTAACCCGTTACCTGGGGATGCCCCCTCCAGGTGTGCCCTGTCACCGATCAGGACGGTAATCAGGGCCTTAAAATGGTCTACCACCCTACAAAAGCTTATGCTACAACCATTAACTTCCACTTATCCTCTTTTTGACTTGGTGTTTTCCATGATATTTTGCTTTATCATTTCACCTTCAGCCTGATGCAAAAGTATTTCTTATCATTTCCTTTATCCCACATGGGAATTCCCACAACACATGTTATTGTTTGTACACTAATAATGGATAAGACTTCCATCTAGTAATCATCTACTGTGTAAACACCAAATATGAAGACAGTTATGGCAGCATAAAGCATTTTTCACATACCTGAAACACTGCATTTGCAACTTGTGAACGCTTTATAAAAATTAAGTCCCTTTAATTCCATACCTAGCCTCATATATTTCATTAAATCATTTCAGAAATTTATGAATTTATTTATGAAATCCCAATTACATGACTGAAGTCTTAATCTTGGCCTGAAGAGGCTAATCAGGATGTTCCTGCTAATAGGGAAATAATTCGGATCAAAAAACTCCCACATTTGAGATAAAAGTGTGTCATTCTAGTTCCTAATTCTAAATTCCTAATTCTGAAAGGAAAGCTGAAAATGAACACTTAAAGATCCTGCTGTGTTTACTGCACAGGACTTCAACATGAGATATAATTGGAACTCTTGCCTTTGTAGGCCAGATAATGAATATTCAATTAAACAGGGATCCAATTACACTTGCAAGGAAACTGAATTGGAAATCTGTGTTATTTTTAAAGACAATACAGTATACAACAGAATTCCAGCTCAACTGGCTTAGTTTCCAAACTGAGGAGACATGTCCAGTCTTGTCAGAAACACCCCAGGAGCATGAGCTTTCTACCCTGGGGTAGAAAATATCTTTTTCAAGAGCAGCTCTCTTACAGTTTATACTATTCAAATCAGAAATGTGAAACCATCCTAAAATACAGTAGGACAGTAATGCTGTTTGAAAATGTTGTGTGTCATGTTTTCAAACATGATCACTGTGAGACAGATCAGGAGATGCACTTGCCTGAAGCTCAACATTTTCCACTGCTGCAGTCTGAGATTTCAGGCTGCAACTCTGAGTCACCACTGAAGTGGCACAAGATGAGACAGGGTTTGTATAGTTAGGAGAGATGACAAGGAAGAATGAAAGGGAAGCACAAAAAATGCAAGCACTCACAAGAACGGTTCCAGAAGACAATCCATGAACGGCAAGATCTTTTGGAAGGGACTGCAATACTAGCTCTGGTGTGCTATTCTTTAAAAGATCGTTTTATCTACACACCGATTTTAGCTCAAAATTCTGTCCTACCAAGTATGCTAACACTTCTTTTAAAGTATAAAAACTGTTTCTTCACTGGTATGCATGCAAGCCCACAGCTAATACAAAATTCAGGAGACAATAAAATTGTGTGAATAATTGTAAATAAGATGTACTCACTATTCCACTAGGGAAACACAACAAAAAAAGTTAACTTTGGTAAATTTTGTATTCAGGAGGAAGTCAGAAGATTCACTTTTATGTTTAAAGGACCCTCAGATGGTTCAGTCTTTAGAAAACAGCAACTGTGCAGTTTTCCTTAAATATGCCTGAACTGAAAGAAAACAAGTGCAAGTGGAAAATCTGCATCAATAGCTGTAGACAATGCAATGGGGGGGGGGAAGGGAAATAACTTCAAAGGCTGTAAAACTGATATAAAATGGTTAGTTTTCTACCACCTCCCTCCATTTCCTATAGCAAATCTAAATATTTCCCCTCAAATTCTTTGTGCCTTTTTGCAGCATTGGGATGACCAGTAAACAACTTTACTCATCAACCTGCTATCAGCTGAGTACTAAGAGAGAAAGACAGAGAGAAGCCAATCAATGCTCAAGAAAGAATTTTAAAAAAAGCTGGTTTAGTCTGTTAAATTGTAGTGACATTTCTGTCATGGAGCGGTACACAAAATCAATGACCATGTATAATATTACAAATTTTTGTAGCACTAAATTTCTTTCAATTTTGGTTTCTTCTAGACCAAAAGAGGACTGTTGTCTTGTGCTTTGCGAGCTCATCCTTCTGTTAACACAGATAAAATGGAAAAAGTGATAACCCAAGTCTTCAGTTCAGAGGCCACTTAGAGTCATCTTTAGGATCCTTTACAGCACTGTCCTTGAAATGTAGGAAAGTTGGTGTTGTAACTACATAAAACACTGAAAACAAACTCCTCACCTGATTTTGCTGGCTAATGACCACAAGGTAAATTTATGGAATATGAGAATAATGGGTAAATTTTACATAGAGGGAGTATGTATTTAACCGTCTCCAAGAACAAAAGTCAACCCAGCTGCAGAATTCACATGTCTGGTCTCAGTAAACACATCTACAATGTACTTATTTTACCTCTCTTAAAAACTACTGTGCATGCTTCACCACTGTGCTTTTAACACAGCAGAGACACCCAGCACTTACTGAGCGAGTAAAGATTTCATTTTGCCCTGGAAAAGACCTTAGAAAATTAATTTTTTTTCATTGTTTTCTCCATTAAATACTGCCAGCTCGGAAAGAATGGTTTGGTGTTGGCCTGGAGGTTTTGTAAGTCTCTTTTGAGCACTTACGGTTGAGCCAAGATCAAAATTCTCAGCAGAAGTAAGCCTTCCATGGTAAAATCCATACAGCATTGGTGCGAGCTTTTTGCCCAACAGAAGACTCATTCAGGCAGCGTTACCACCGGGACTACAGAAAAGTACTTCGCAAGGCAATTGTGGCGCAGGACCGGCTTGCGTTGCAATTTTGCTAGCGGCGTTTAGAGGGAAGGCAGCAGCGTGGTTTACAGGACCGGAGGCACCCCCGCCCCCGCTCCCAGCGGCGAGGGCCGTGCACGCCCTGCGGCTGTGACCGGCAGTAACCCCGCGCTCCGCCACCCGCGGTGGGCGGGCAGCGAAAACACGCGCTTCCCCTGCCAGCGCTGGGGATGAGCAAGCGCTGGGGTATCGACACTGCGAGTCCTGCAAGCACAAAACCCCTCGCGTGCAGAATAGGTGGTGGTGCTGGTGGGACGGGGGTGGGGGCGAGCTGACAAATGCAGGACGCGCTGGCCCCTGGTGACACT
>WBMV01004347.1:138332-162482 GCA_013396655.1 Campylorhamphus procurvoides | reverse complement strand
CCCCGACCCCAGTCTGCGGGAAAAGGAACTTGGTACGTGCGTGTGCTGCGGAGAAGGAAGGAGGGGGGGGTTCGGCTCCCTTCCAGTTCCCTTTCCTGCCCCCAGCTGTGCCCGAGCTGCTGGGGGGTGTGAGTGGTGCAAGGGAGCCCCCGCACAGAGGGAAGACCTGCTGTGCTTCCACCGAGTTCCACCAGCGCCCGCTGCCCGGCACGGCCGCCGCAGTGGGGCTGCAGCAGCGTGGGGTGCTGCCACGTCCCACACAGGCTCCATCGTGCTTTGGTCGCATGTGCAGCTGCGGCTCCGAACAAACCCGAACCGTAACCCAGCCCCAGCCTCCGGGCGGCCGCGCACTGCACCGCGCTTGGCACCAGCCGCCGCCGCCTCGCCTCTATGAGTTAACTCTGTGTAGACCTTTATTGCTAACAGTAACGCTGTATTTAGTAATTTGAACAAATTATTGGTATTTTAACAGATACTCGTCTCCAAGGTGACAGAGACAAGAAGACAAATGGCTTCGCTGTAGACTTCTTAGTAGTTTATGATCTTTTTCAAGGAGTTTTAGGTGATTCATGGTGCTGCTGAACCGGATAGATTCTCACCTCCGTGTTAGTTTCCAGCATGTGAAAAAGTCATCAACTCTCATATACATATATATATAGTGTGTATATATATATATGATAATGTANCGGCAGTACCCGGGCAGGCTGTGTGTCCGGCAGTAACCCCGCGGGCGGCGCCGCCGCCAAGTAGGTGAGGAGTCACTCGGAGTCATCGCCCTCGGGAAGCGCCGCCCCCGCCGCTCCCGGCCCGTGGGGACGGGGGGGGCTGCCCNGCCTCGCCTCTATGAGTTAACTCTGTGTAGACCTTTATTGCTAACAGTAACGCTGTATTTAGTAATTTGAACAAATTATTGGTATTTTAACAGATACTCGTCTCCAAGGTGACAGAGACAAGAAGACAAATGGCTTCGCTGTAGACTTCTTAGTAGTTTATGATCTTTTTCAAGGAGTTTTAGGTGATTCATGGTGCTGCTGAACCGGATAGATTCTCACCTCCGTGTTAGTTTCCAGCATGTGAAAAAGTCATCAACTCTCATATACATATATATATAGTGTGTATATATATATATGATAATGTATATAAGCAGCATCTACTGGTGCTAGACTTCATAGTCCTAAGCCGCGTCCTGGTGGACTGTGGTTAAGGGCCGGCAGCCACTCTGGGGAGAGGGGTGCCCCTGTCCAGCTGCTGTGCCGCCGCAGGGCCATCCAGCAGAGGTGGGACTGCTGCGACACGCTTTGCCCGCGGCAGGACCGGCGCGCTCCAGCGGGGAACTGTTTTATAAACAGCCGCACAAGGAACCTGAGGTCCCACAGGGAAGCCAATAAGTCCCCAGCGTTTTTTGCTTTCTTCCTTCGCGTAGTGCTGTAGGGGGCATTAGTTCTGGAAAACATTAGAAGGAGGGTGGTTAATGTCAAGAATAGCTCGGCATAGATGCTGTAATTGAGAGGCTTGCAGCATCACACAGTCTATGTCACAGTCTGCGTTCTTCTCCTCTCCCTCCTCTGGAATTTAATTCCCACAAACTGTGAGTAACCTGCTGCAGATACTGCAAGCTTCAAGTTGTACTACAGTTTACTGAACAGAAAGAGCACTGGTGTTTAACGTTTTTTGAGCTTTGAATATATCCAAAGGCAGGTGATAGTGGTTACTACTACAAAAAAACCCACACTGCCAAAAGCTCTGCAGGTGCTTTACAGCAGTACATAAAGCTATGTGAGTGAAAACTTTGGTGGGTTCTTCCTACATCACTACTTCTGCCTTTTGTAAGTGTAGTGTAGAAGAATTCCTCAGGCATGTTTCACCTCAGAATGCACATTTGACTGAATATGAGGCCATTGCCTGAGTTAACTAGCTGTTTTAAACTGAGTAGGTGTGATGACAGTAACAGCATGTAGAAAACATTATGCCATTGCTCAATACAATAGGTTTCAATTACATAAGCGTGAATTTCTTCTATTTTCTGTTTTAAGTATAGAGAGATTACGTTTTTCAAAGACTGACATGGCCAAGTTTCTTCTAAAATGAAAACTCACTGTACACTTGGCATTTCTCTTTCCTAGGTCTACTCATCTTCTCTGCAGATGCCTCAGAAACAATTGTTCTAGATATTGCATGGCCCAGTCCTAAGAAAGATAAATAATACTAAAATAGTATTAAAAGTATTTAACCTTGGAGAACAAACTGGTCTCCCACACCCTGAACATGCTGAAACAAAACACAACTGCCCCAGAAGACAGCACAGAGAGGCTGCAAGTATATTTCATTAGAGAAGGAAAGATAAAGTTGGTATGAACCTTCAAAGTGTGCAGGGAAGAATGTATTATTTCAAAACCCTTTATGTTTGTCCAGGCAGTCGGACCATGGCATTCCTAAAAGCATACCATTTCTGTTTTACAGCACCCTCAGAAATGCTAGATACCTCACAGTACAATTTGAAAATAAGTTCTGGTTTCAAGTGTTTACAATTCAGTTTCCTAACACTGGAGCAGACAATGTTAAATTCAGTCCAAAGCAGCAAATGGCAGACATTTTAGCATTTCATTTCAGAATGCTGGTTCCATGTTGGGTTTACAAAAAAGTTGGGCAGCCACTTCTCCAAGTAATCACCATGCTTTGCTCCCTGAATGCACGGTCAAATTTTTACCAAAGCCAGTAAGAGAGAAGTTGATCTTCCCCAAGTTACTGCAGAAAATTTCGGTTATTAGGAATTGAAGTTTAGAAGTTGGAAATCATTAAAGTTGCAACCTGACTTAACAGTTAGGACCTGTTACCCCTGTTACACACCAAAAGCCTGGCCTAACCTCTCCCATTAAAATCAGACCTTCTGTTAAATATGTTTAGTTAAAGCACAGCTTTGTCTTCCTGACTTTAAGATGGATCATGCCTCACTGCAGCAACCTAAGTGTCATGCTGCTGATTTTGCTTTCTGTCAAACTTACTTCCTCCTACTATGACTTCTCTCACTGTTTTGACTCTTGGAAGGCCTATGGAATATAAGGATGATCTACACTCACATGCCTGTCCTTTGTGTTGACAACTGAGCCAGGCAGTCATAGAAGAATATTTGAAAAAAGCGTTAGAAAGAAAGGTAAGTGTGCAAGAGATTCATGAAATGGAAATGAAATTCAGGCCTCAGTTCACATCTAACAACTTAAAAGTGTGACATTTTAGGCCTAGATCTTCATCTCTTGTTGAGCTCTCCTCCCTGCATCATGAGAAGAGAGGGTGCAGCTTTTTCCATATCCCTCTAACTGTGCAGCTGCCTATTGCTCAGTGGGGGTTGAACTGCATGGGAAATCTGTCAGTTTCATTTCTCTGGAGCTTCATAGTGCTGAGCTGTTAATCAAATCTGTCCTACATAATGTAAATGTATTCTGCAATGCAGCACATTATTATTGATGAAGTCACATGGATGCTAGGCTGAAAATTTGCCTCTAATTTGCTCTGTGCATACAGCCTGCTTTCAAATATAAGGTGAATGACTTACTGTAACCCCAGATTGGTTTCAACACCAAGTGATTAAGCCATGACATCGAGACAAAGTAAATTAAGGAAGTGGTTTCACAGAACAGGCTGACACATGACTGGCACAGAACTAATTCTGTAGCAAAAGAGGGGTGAGTCATGTGTCTGCTACATGTGCTTTGGTTAAGTTCTCGCGGATCAGTATCTCTTGTACATATAAAAACATGAGGCAAGGGCCTAAGCTCTCATGCCATGCTATAGCACTGTCCATCTTCAAACATTTCTCCCCATTAAACTACCAGATGAAATTGAACATTGCTTACATTAGGGGAGATACACCCTTTCTCTCTACACCTGTTTTCTCACCCCAGCTGCCTTTTGTTTAGGGAGCTATATCTCCAAAGTCGTGACAAGTTTGCAGTGTCTCAGCAGGCCAACACTTTAATAGTCATCTGCTATATCCCAAAACTTACATGGATTCCTTGTCTTTTATGTTTTCAAAAAATAAGAGCAAGATTCCAAAACCACACGCTGGTCAGCTCAGGAGACCAGATTTGCCATCATTAGTTTTCAGATTTAACATACATTCGTACTAAATTGCTGATGAAACAAGGAAGATAGGTAACTCCATTCTGGAGAGATGCAAACGTGTTATCTTGGAGTTTTGTAATAAATAGATATAAATAGGCCACCTGATATTCTTCAGCCTACCCCTAGTCCATGCTTCCTCAGACAATCATCACATCACAAGTAAGATCAATATAGAAATGGATTATGATACCCATTGACTAAAATATCTTTTGAAGGCTTGTAATTTTATGCTTGTCATTTGCTTTTTTTTGTTTGTTTGTTTGTTTTTAATGTACAGTGTTTGTAGTACTACAGCTATATGGACACCTACCAGAACCCTTTAGATACGGAAGAGACTGGAATGGAGGTGACCAAACTAAAGTAGATGGCAGTATTAAGAAAAAGATTTCTATTACCCTGACTTTGTTTCTTCCAGATGCCTGCTCACTTTAGGATTACTCAGGAAACCAGTCAAGGAAGCAAGTCTCTACCTTTTCCCTGAAGTATTTGTACATTAATTGCAGCTGCTCTGTTAGATTATCTTCAGTTCTTACCGGAAGGTCCTGTCAAACAGTCACAAAATGTGTTGTATTCACGATCACTGTGCACTAGGAATTATCCAGTTCCCTGACCTTCACATGCCTGCTGCACTAAAAGCAGCTGTACTTTCATGCTTCTCATTGATCTAACATGCAAGTATTTGCCCTACTGAAACCACTCCTTACATTTTACATCTCTGATCTTTCCAGGTTGTTCCCAGAAGACTGGGAGCTCTCGTTTGCACTGAGAGTGCTTGCTTTTACTGAATGGGCTTAGCCTTTCCTGAGCCTTCATTAGCAAAACCTCCAAGTGCTAGCTGCTTTTAAGTAGATTGCCTGGGAGCTTCCAGTGGTTCTGGCTATAGCCAATGCTGGCTGGCTGTTGTGCAAAGCACACACTGTTTTCATGCACACTAAGGCTATTTCTCTTTCTTGACTCAGCTATCTTCTGTTCTCGGGTATCCTCTGTGCTCTCCTGTTAAAAAAAACTTCTTTCATTTCAGCCTAGAAGTGGCTGTATTTTGCTGGGTGATAAAGCAGCACACTGCATTGGTGTCATGTCTCTGAACTTGAGTAACCCCAGTGGAGAACTCTTTAATTATTCCCAGTGCTGGAGGAGGCCACACCACAGAACCAGATCTTCTTCCCTTGAGTCACAGAAACACGGAAATGCAAAATTCTGTTTTCAGCATTAAACAGCCAGAAAAGGTATCTGATTTGCAAGGCAATATATGCTAGAGGGGGCAAGGGACAGCTGGGTTCTGAAACACACTGGCATAATTTTGGAACTACAATCTAGCTGTTAGGTGCAAATGTAAGGAATTTTCCAGGGGTGGAAGAGTCAAAATTTAAAAGCTGTTTCAGTGTTATGGAAAATCTCCCTAAGAGCTTATCAGCCTCTTCAGTCTCCTGAACTCTCTGCGCTTCCACTTAGAGGCACATGTGGCTCTCCAGCTTGGGCATGGATCAACTCCGGAGAATGTGTTCTAGTAGTTCTCCCTAGTGTATTAGCAGTATCATCTCATGATGCCCATCTCGAGAGTGCTTTCAGCAAATTGTGATAGGACCGTTCCAGGAATTTTGCTGTGGGTGAACCAACAGGATTTTACTGACACAAAAGCTTGTAGCTTTTGATTTACTTGTAAAGGCTGACAGTATCTTAAAGGCTCTCTACAGTGAAATCCAAAATTAGCTTAGTAGCCCAGGGCTTTTGAAGTGCCTCTTTCTTCGTAGCAACACATGAGATAGAAACAGGGGCTTTTAAATGTCTTTTCACCTGATGTCACCTCAGGCAAAATTTTAGCCATAAGTTTACTGACTACATTTTCTAATAGCAATTCTGATGAAATCAGAGACCTACCAAATCAAGGTAACACCTGTTTTATTTGGAGTTTTCTTTCTCACTGTATAGTTTTCCAAACAAACCAGAAGGACAGCCTTTTGAGTTCTAAACAGGATGTGTGAAGAGAGCTATTTAGACAGCTCAGTTGCTTTGTTGGGCAGAGTGACTCTGAAGACTGAGGGCACCCTGCAGCTAGCTGCCTTATCCTCCTTTATGAAACAAAAGCTGTTTTCTCCAAGAACTTAATGAATGCAACAGTCATAAGCATTGTGCCTTAAGTATTTTGAGGCTGAGGCTAAACTTTAGTTCAAAGACTCTGAACTCACAGTGGAAAGAGAAGTTGAATGCAAACAACCACAGCATACTGCCTCACAAAGAGCATGAGGCTGGTTTTACCTGCTAGTCCTATATGTGGCATGCCACAGTCACTTGATGTATATCCTTGTCTTCACCTCAGCCAAAATCTGTCCTTCAGGATTTCAAACCCCCTTGCTTTAAATGGTGTGAAGGCAATACCCAGTTGTGCAAACAGCTGAATGCATCCCTGAGTGCCTTTATCTGCTGGTGAAAGGTGGAAGGTAAAGAGTCATAAAGCTTAGCACATCAACCAAGGGTGGGTAGTGGTGGCATGTGGTTGCACCATGGCTATGAAGGACCTCTCTGTGCCCTTCAGCTTGAGGTACATTGGTATATCTGGCCATTGGCTCTCTTTTTAAAAAATTAAATAAGCAGTTGAATCAATGGTAGAGAATCAGGAGGCTGGAATAGGGATAATGGTGCAAACGTTTCTTATACTGCCCTGATGCTGAGATGAGTTGTTAGTCTCTTTTTATTTCAAACACAAAGCATATTTATTCTAACCTCAAAAAACTGCTAGTAAAGATAAGGGAGGATTTGGCCATTGCTGCAATCCCTTAGTACTCTTCTATTTTGCATAAATGCATTCTGGGATTACTGCACACACTATAGCCTTCCTTTCTCCATTATAATCCTTTGCAGCTGCCAGCACAGGAGATGCCAAAACAGGGCCAGGACCTCTAGCTGCACATCAAGGTGGGCAGAAAAAGAGCCACTTAACCATAAACTCCAGAGTTCTCATGTGCAATGATTTCCAATGGATTTGTGGTTTTTTTGTCTGTTTTGCCCCATCATGTGTTTGGCTAGTTTCACAAGTCTGAAGCATCGAAATAGGTTTGCCCAACACACAGGTATAGTTCTTGGAATATCTGTGGATGCTAAATAAAAAGAATAGATTATAATAATTTCCTTCTCCTGAATAAATTAATCAGTCTCCTAAAGCAAATTCTAATCAGTCTTCATGTCCGGTTACATTTTTCTAAATGTAATACCTGCAGCACCTACCATGGGCATATCATTACTCAGGGAGTTTTGTTAAAAAAATCTCCATCTGTTAGCATCAGCATCACTGACTTGATGTATGTCTATCATGGCTCATTAATCATACATTACAGACGTGGGTGCGGTCAAGTTTAGTCCTGGTGCACGTTCTGCTTCAGTGGGTTTGAATGTCACCTCCCGTTGGGATCATTTATTTCCAGAGGAAAGTAACACCTTAGGCTTTTCAGGAAGTTTCATTATCTTTCACATTTTGCCCTTCATTTCATCTAAGTTTCAGTCATTTTCTCTCTTACAGTTACAAACGTGTTTTCCCTGAAGTCACAGTTCCCCGCATCAACCAGAGGGAGCACTAGAGAACAGCTCGTTGGCTCTGTGACTGTGTTGCTTCTCTAACAAATAGTAGACTCGTGAACTCAGCTCCTCCACGTTTTCTGTCATTAACCTTCAGAAGTCATTTTCATCTTTCAAAATTTTATTCACAGTTTTCAGAATACATGGGGGCAGGTAACATGAATGCCAAAGATTAATTGCACAAATAATTTATATTTGCCTGTTTGTTAGAGTCACATGTTCTGTTCTCTACTGGAGAACTTCTGTAACTAAAGAACAAGAACATGTGTCTCAGATCTTACATCTGAGTCAAAATAATGATTTTTGGCTAGCACAGATTTCTCTTTATGATATTATAACAGATTACTGATTTTGTACACATATAGAGCATTGAAGTAAGGTCATCCATGCCTGTCAGGAGTAAACAGGCCCATTAATATTTTGTGAGAGCTGTTTGGACTGCTTGTATCATCAAGCTTTTAATTTTCCATTGTGGGAAATAAATGAATCATAGATTTTGCAAGTATTCACACTATGAAAATCCAACTGTGAGAATGTTTCTGAGAAGTGATGGAAAAAAGCTAAGAATTTGTTGAAAATTAGTTTTTCTTACACCCAGAAGATACATTCCTGAAGTTCTCCTTTGCCCTGGCTATTCATTCACCTCCAGTATTTCAGGAGAAAATATTTAAGAATGTGGGGCCTCTCTAAGGTAAGTCAATATACAGAGCACAGAGCTGCGTGTCTTGAGAACCCAAAGGCTCCATGGATCCATCTCTCATGCTCCACCTCTTCAGTACCTTATCTTTCCACACACATGTGTTTTCTATCCAACCCAACCCCTCTCAGCAGGACTGGGGCTATCTTATTATTCTGTACAGCAGCTAGCACGATAAGGGTTTGATTTAATAGGCCTCTCTGTATAGACCCTCTTTAATGAGGGTCTATACACAGATTTTGTATAATTGTACAGAGAGTTATTTCCCAAGTTTTGTAGAGGTGGTTTTATTATTATTTTTGATCAATATCAGACTGCAAGTACTGTAAAGACTAAATTTATTTAGATGTTTCACAGAAACAGATGACATTAAAGTAGATCACAAGTATTAAAAGCCTCTCTGTATTACTAGTAACCTCTAAAAGAAACAGCACTCAGTCTTTTTCTAGCTGTGTATAAATACATTTCGTAAAAATTAATAAATGGAATCTTCAGGATGACAGACATATTTTCATTTTTGGGGGTATTTCTCAATGGTGTTTTAGCTACAAAACAACCTTTAATTCTAATGGAAAGAAAGGCACTAAATTTCTGCGCAGTGCTTCAAAAACCTCATGCACAAACATGTAGTACCTGGAAAAAAGAATTCAGAATTTACTGGCAACTAAATGGAGACCTGAGGAAACTCTGGTAGACAGTGCAGATACTTATTTACAGGCTCTTCAGGGAAGTGGTCACAGCACCAAGCCTGACAGAGTTCAAGAAGCATTTGCATGATGTTCTCAGGCACATGGTGTGACCCTGTGCAGGGACAGGAGCTGGACTCGATGATCCTTCTGGGTCCAATCTAATTCAGCATATTTTGTGTTTCTGTGATTCTGGTTTGTACCTTATGTGTTCCAGGAAGCCTTCCTTCATAATGCTATATAGGAAAAAAGCTATAGTGGAAATCAGGCAGAGTCATATGAGGGGTTATTGCTGTAATTTTGAGCCAATGTAAACTTACCTCCTGAGTTGTCACCACAAGCAATTCAAGTTGCATTTGTCCGGCATGAACAGACTAAAGATCTGCTCCCTATATCTAAGAGGTTTATTTTGGAGTTCCAGGGAGTGCACAGGGAGTCTCAACATAGCATTTGCTTGCCACATAGTTGAGGTCGTCAACAGATAACTCCAGGCAGAATGTGTTAAATTCTGGTAAGCAGCCGTGCCTAAGGCATGCTATGCTCAGACTCTTATGTGAAAAAAGTAAATATACCTTATACATAATGATAAGGATTTATGAAGAGTATAAATGAAATCTTAATAGGCTAATTAAAAAAAATAATTCCAGGGGTAATTATTACTATTAAAAAAAAAAGAAAAATAAGAATGCTATAAGGAGAAAATTCTCAATAATAATACAGTTTAAAATGTTGAACACAGAGTTTTTACTTTCTTTCCTTTTCCTGGTGTTACGCTTGCTCTCCACTATTCTTCTGGGTCCTATTGTTCATGGTTTCCACTTAGCTGGAGAGGAACTGAGAGAGTAAATCAGCAGCATTCAAACTCCTCTGGCATGTTAATTTCTCTTACCAAATTCCCTTTTATTTCCCCCCCAGCTTACATGTTTTATACGGTGTTTTCACATCTTGCTCTTCCCTCATTGGTCTGCAAGTCCATATTGAATCTGAATTTACTATACATTACTTGTTTTTTGGTTTATGTATATGGAATACTTGTACTTTTTTCACTTTTCACTTGTATCTTTTCACTTCACTATTCCTGCAAAGAGCTTTGCCTGCCTCCAGGACTGCGTTTCTTTAACAGAACATTGCTGGGCTGGTGCAGGATTCCATGCTCACAGCTGAAGAGGGATTGGCACATAGAATCTAGAATGTCCTGCTTTGGGGGGGATGGACAAGGGTCATTGAGTCCAGCTCCTGGCCCTGCACAGGACAACCCCAAGAGTCACACCATGTCCCAAAGAGCATTGCTCAAACGCTTATTGAGCTCTGTCAGGTTTGGTGCTGTGACCGCTTCTGTGGGGAGCCTGTTCCAGTGCCCCGCCACCCTCTGGGCGAAGAACCTTTCCCTAACATCCAAAATGAACCTCCTCTGACACAGCTTCATGCCATACTCAACTCAAACTTTAAATCTGTAAACACTCAGCACATGACCACTTTGCCATACTGCTCTGCAGAATGTCTGAGGCAACACTGTAAGTTGATGAGATTTTAACACCCACTTTAGGAAAAAGAGGGAAAAAAATACCACAATCATCACAAAATTCAGCTTCTTTCAAAAGGTGGTTTAGTATTAATATTCCTACCTGAATTATTTTGCATGAAATATTAAGTGAAGTTCTGAATCAGAGGTAATTCTTTTGATTTACAAAATGTATTCTTATGAGGAAAATATGTTACAAATAGAGACAAAATTTAGTTATGAACATTTTTTCCTTTTAAGTTTTGCCTTTTACCTATTAGCCATTAATATTCCCATAATGGCTTTCATTCTTTAACTTACAATCTAAGGAGATTTTGATCTGTCTCTAAAAAGCAAACATATAGTCTGAACATATGCCAAAATCTTAACAGCTGTCTTCTGTTTGACGTAGATCAATACAAACATTGTCTCATTCTTTGCATTTAAATCTGCTTATCAAGTATTCCACTTTGTCAGTTTAGAAATATTGCATATTCAAAACTGCTTTTGTATCTCTAAATTAAAAATTGATATTGAATACAAGTATAGGAAATAGTAAAGACAACTTTATAAAAATCATATTTTGGGAGAGAATAAAGAATTAAGTAGCTGGAGATTTTTAATAATGAAATACAATACAGAATCTCATATATTCTGACAGAAATTTTTTAGTTTGTCTGTTTTTTCAGCATAGAGTTTTCATTAAAGTATTTGACCAGCTCTATTAACAGACAATTATATAATGACAGAAACAAGCAATTATTTTTAATCACCCTATATACTGATTTTACTGAGAACAATAAGATTAGATCAATATTCAGTTTGTGTCAAAGACAGATCATTCTGGAACTGATCCATTAGAGAATTGTGGTTACTGAATGAAAAACTTAAATACAATCTAAAAATGTACTATAATTGGATCTTGTTACTCTTTTACAATTAAATCCAAGTTTTTAGCCTGTCTCAAGTTCTTCACAGGGATGAGTCTAACTTGGAGGGGCCATTTTGGTAAAACCTATAATTTTAGTAATTTCTATATGTGCCATTTTAAAAGTTGAATTGATTTTACTGTGTTTACTTGATTAGACAGGAGAAAACTTGGGTCCTCTCCACCCACAAAGTCTTTAAGCAAGGTGTGACCTGCCTAACTTCTTGAACAGACTGCACATTCTAGGTGCAGTTCTTGCACCAGAGATAGTAATATATTGCACAAGTGGACACTGTTGGCTGTCCAGGCCTGCACACAAAGAATGAAATGAGCCAAGAAGTGTCTCAGTGAGTGTTGACTTTTCTTGATATCCATAGGATAACCTGTCCTAGATCCACCTATAATGGCATAATCAGATGCTGATGATCAATATTATCTTGTGCTGGTGAACAGCCTTGGAAAACCCTGTCTCTCTGATCCCCCGTGGTGTATTCCTTCTGTTTCTCCACCACATGAAGCCTGGTATGTGTCTCATATTGCCAGCAGGCTGGGTTTTCCTTGCTTGCAGCTTATAATAACGTGAGGGAATGATTGCAGTCTTTTTCTGACTAAGAGTCATCCCCTGGAAAACTCTGCTTATTGAGTAACTATTTTCCTTGTTTCCTCTTTCCACAAATATATCTGGAATAACTCTCTGCTGGTAGAGATGTTCCACGGAATAGCTCAGCTCTCTAGCTTATTCCTTGTCCTGATTCCTTGATGTCTCAATTAGATAAGTGTTACTTTATGTAATCCTCTGAGATTTGGGGGTTGTATTGTTTTGGTCTGGTGGGGTTTTTTATTTTGATTGGTTGGTTTGGTTGTTGGGTTTCCATTTTTGTTGTTTTTTCCCCCTTGAGATAGAAAACTTACCCCATCTTATGTAAGATGTAATTTTGGAGGTAGTTCTCTCTGGTCAAAAGCCAGTCTGGATAAGACAGCATCAGGTCTGCCATATATAATCTTTTAGTCATGTCCCAGAAGATTTTGCACCCTCAAAACACCTCTACATGGCCTTATGCTAGCTACGAACTAAGGCATGCAACATACCATTTCAGTTGCATGGTAAGAAAACACTATGCTGCCAGGTTCAAAAATGCTGACCACCACAGAAAACAGTTTCTGCCTTATACCTTTAGGATATTACAGAAGTGCAGTGTGGATATGACCCTGTTGGTCAGGAGTCCTCAGCAACTGTAGACATAACTCCACATCATATGAACTGAAGGCTAGGAGCTGGATGCAGCTAGCAAGGATGTACAGCCAATAACTTCACATTTTTAACGAACTCAGCACTTCCTCAAGCTTATCTGAGTACTGAACTTGGGCAGGAACCTCAGATGCTTTTGCAATAAAGTCAGTGGAACACTGAGCTATGTATTCTGGTGTAGAATCTGCTTGAAGAGGAAATGAAAGTCTCAGAGAACTTAAACGGTATTCTGGATAAGACAATATCAGGTCTTACCTCAATCCTATGTAGGAAAAAAAGAAAAAACTCGGTCTTCAGTTTCACTCTGGGGCTTGTATGCTTAAGCAAAGTGAAAGCAAAAAGTCTCAAAGTGCATTTCTTAATGGAAATAGAAAGAAATAGACATAGGGAAAGGAAAAAGAAAGAAAAGAAGGAAAAAAGGAAAGAAAGAAAAAGAGAAAGGAAAGAAAGAAAGAAAGAAAAAGAAAGAAAGAAAGAAAGAAAGAAAGAAAGAAAGAAAGAAAGAAAGAAAGAAAGAAAGAAAGAAAGAAAGAAAGAAAGAAAGAAAGAAAGAAAGAAAGAAAGAAAGAAAGAAAGAAAGAAAGAAAGAAAGAAAGAAAGAAAGAAAGAAAGAAAGAAAGAAAGAAAGAAAGAAAGAAAGAAAGAAAGAAAGAAAGAAAGAAAGAAAGAAAGAAAGAAAGAAAGAAAGAAAGAAAGAAAGAAAGAAAGAAAGAAAGAAAGAAAGAAAGAAAGAAAGAGAGAGAGAAAAGAAAGGCTAACTTTTTAAGCTAATACTCAAAAACCAGAATATCTTCACAAGCTTGATGGCCAAATTTGACATCTGCCTAGCACTGTGCTACTGACAGCATATACTGTAGTAATAATTCCTACCAATCCTCCTACAGGAGGAGGTGGGCTGTTTTTTCTTTGTTTTTTCTTTTTTTCCCTTCTCTCTCTCTCTTTTTTTATTTTTTTATGGACTACAGCTGTAGCATTAAGGAGGATAAGATACTCCTGGAGTGCAGTTTAGTAATTATAGAGAGCTTTAAAAACCCCCATATTTACATGAGGGCGAAAGAGTATGTCAGGTCTGGTTTGAACTAAAGACGTGAGCTATATAAAAGGTCTTTATCAGCTCTCTGATAACTTATTTGCAGAGTGGGAGGATTGATTGTTTATGGCTGCCTTCCAGGACTCTGGTTCATGTGTCAATCTACTTTAAGGTGTGTGAAGTATGTCTGAATGAAAGAGACAGTCTAGAGAGGCAGACCCTGCTCCGAGGTACAGGGTGACAGGATGAGATATAAGAGGCAAAAGAGAAACTCTAATACTGTATTAGGAAAAATTTTCCCTATGAAGGTGAACAGTCCCTGGAAGGGGTCCAGATAGGCCTGTTGGGGATTTCAGTTCCTTTAAACTCAACCGGGTAAGACCCAGAGCAACCAGATTAATTGACTTGCTTTGAGAGAGCAAGGAGGCCAGAGTCCTCCAGAGATTCCTTTTAATTTCAGTTACTCAGTTACTGTAGGAATCAATGATTCTTTCAAGTCTGTAAAAATTTCAATGAAAAGATGTGGTTTACTGGGAAAAGGAGAACACATTATTCACTCTCTAACAAATCAATTTCAAAGCACCAAGAAGAAATATAGTTGCAATCTCTCTGTGATTTATTTTTACTTTTTCAAAATGAAGTAATGATTAACAATACCAGCAAAAACACACCCAGCAGGACTGTAGCTAATGATATGCACTTCATGAGTGTTTTTTGATTTTGTGATTTTCAATTATATTTGGTTCATCGGCTCTAAAGCCTTCTGTATCAGAAGAGTTGTCAATATTTTGAGAAAAGAAGTAAAAGTCACATGAATCCTATTCTCCCTTTGACTACCTATAGTCTAGACTTCCTACAGTGTTTTTCATCCGCATATCTCAAAGCATTTTATAAGGGAGACTGTAAATATCATCTTCATTTTGTAAGAAGAGGCTTGAACATGGAAGGAAATGTTCAAGGTCACACTGAAAGTGCCGGTAGAGATAGGAACTGGACCTGTCTTGTCTAAGTCAGGGAGATCAAATAGTGAACTTTTTGTTTGATGATCACACCAAAATCTGGGGAAATGATCACACTGATTCAATTGAAACCAGAAGAAATGTTGGTAAGTTAGCAAATTAGTGCTGAAATGCAAAGTACAAGTTACAATATTTGCAGGTGTTTTTCTAGCCAAAACATTTTCTTGAACTCAACCTAGATTTGGAACTGTTTTCCATTTTCAGTTTGGTGCCCGTAATTATTTTTTCCAGTCAACTAGGTGAGAGCTCCAGTTCATAGTGTTGCCTGGCCACAAATATCCCCAACACAGTACAAGTGTAACATCAAAGACAGATGCTAAAAGAGAAACTTGAACTTCTGTCTCTTTCAAAGGACAATTAGTATAAATTGCTAGATATTAAAATAACCTGATAAGCAGCAATATTTTTGTCTGCCTAGAGTAGTTACTGAGGTACAAAGAGAAAGTGGACTAGATCTTCCTTCTGTGCAACTTTTCTGGAAAGGCAGAAGAACAAGAAATGTGCCAGAAGAACACAATGCGTTCAAAGAAGTTGTCTGAGGAAACCATAATGAAAACTGCAACCCTACAATACATGTGAGATGTCAGCAACAGTGTAACTGTATCATAATTAACTATGAGATATATCAGACAATGTCCAGTGATACAGTGTCTTGTCTCAGACACTAGCCAAAGACAAGGGTATAGAAAAAAAATGCAAGAATAGAACAATCATATAGAAATATTTTTGCTGATTTACTGCCATCTTTCAGTGGTTTGATGTTTAAGGATAATCTGTATCCTCACCTTTATGTTCATTAGTCCATAATGGACTTTCATTAATTCATCTAATGAAATTTAAACAAATTGCTAAGTCAGTACTTAGGGGTGATGCAGCATGACTCTCACATGTGTCATGTACAAATACACCCTGCACTGGCAAATATGCTTATTGTTGTCCCAAACACAGGTTCTTTCACACTGTGTGCTAGAAGCTGATCCACACCAGAGTCTAGATATTTATTTCATGCAGAAATGGGTGCTGAGTGGTAAATTCACAAAGCTGGCACCCCTTCAGTGTCAGGTGCTTAGCTTTGTACACTTTGAACAATAAAACATTGTCGTTTCCCATATATATAACAACTAGAAAGTAGAGTCATTGACTTCTCATTCTGTTCTCTCTGTTGAAAGATACACTGCACACTTATTTTACTGCACATATCCTGTCAGGAAGTGGCTTATTTGTGTGAGAGGCAATCATAACCTAATGGTGAGTATTTCACTGTAGTTGTGGCTAAGGCTAACACAAAGTTCACTTCTTCGCCTTTGTAGTCTGATTTATAGGATCCTCTTGTTCTTCTCAGGTCATAGCTCTTGGTTCCTGAAGGTTTGGCTATTTCCTCATTTTTCATAAGATTTTTATTTATCCTGTACTGTGTTTTAGTGAATTTTTAACCTTTTCATGGTGCTTTAGTTCAACAAAATAGAGAAGAGCTAACACTACTACATTTTCAAACAAATTGCTCATGTTTTTAACTCAGCAGCTTTGGTCAATGTCTTATTGGCAGGGAGGAGCAGGAAGGAGGAAAGATTTCAGACAGATGCTACTGATGCTAAGTTTAGATGCTACTGTCCCAAGTACTGTATCTAAAGACACTGAAGTTGCATAAACATCTGATTTGTGTGTTTAAGTATCAAGACATAAATATAATGAAAATACAAAGTCGTTTTTTAAAACTGTATGTAGGACAGGTTTCCAGGGCTGATGAACCCTTGTAGCTATCACTAGCCTCCTTGGGAAATGTACAAACTTGCATCTGGAAATCAGACTGCTTTTTTAAATTTTTTCAGGTTCATAGAAACCAGAGTTTTGCTCCTGGTTTTATGAAGAATGGTAAATCTAAGAAAGAGAAAAAGAAAATCAAAGACAAATTGTCACTGTAGGACTTCTTTTAAACTGGAATAATTTCTAATCCAACATGAACTTCAGTTTCTTTTCTTCAGCTTTACTAATGTTGTCAGCTCTTCATTTTCCAGGAAAACACAAAAAATTACATTCACTGAAATATACCCCAGTGGGTTTTCCTGCTACTCTCAGGAAGAACTTAAAGTGAGCAAACAGATTTGAAAAACATATGTATTATAATTAAAGGGCTGAGGATCCTGAAAGAGTCAGACAACACAAGAAAGAAGACATCTCTTTTGTGAGTCAACTATTTTCTTGTAAACAGTATGACTCAGGGCTGAGCCACAAAGAAGCTGGCAATCCTATATCCCTGTAGGCTACTGGGCTAATCTTTCAGTCCCTAGGAAAGGATGGAGCTTTCATCCTGGGACACTTGCTGTTTTTACCAATGTTGTATTTGGAGAAGGACTTAGCTGTAACTGTCTGTAACTGTTTCAGTTCTTGCAAAAATCCCATCTCACAAATAAAATGACCAGCAGTGATGCTTGTTTCTTGCCTGCCTGCTGATCAACAAGCAGGTCTGGGTCAGCTTTAGTTTGAACAAAAATTCAGTTGCCATTGAATAATTTGCATTGAAAAACCAGTGTCAAGGGCTCTGTGTAGACTTGCAGGATATATGTTATGAAAACTTTGTTTAAAATAGAAGCATGACTTTTCCCAGTTGTACATGAGATTTGGGAGTTGTGTGGTCAGAGCTGTGTACCTGTGATGGTTCCTGCTTACCATGATTAAATAAGGCTACCAGCTGGCTGGGGCATATTCTGATTTTTGCTAATACTCCAAGCCATAAGCACATAGTAAACTGCAGTTCTGAAGGAGTTTGAACATACAAACCAACAGGGAAATCCTGGCTCTTTCAAAGCAAAGGAGAAGGGTGGAAGCCCATTTGCACCTCTGGTATTCATCCACAGCTTAACCTAAGTGTTACAAGTTGGCAGATCTCAGTCTGGTATCTTTTGGAATAATTTATATCTGCAGATGTGACTCAAAGAAAATTCCCCACATCACTGTACTCTCACCTTGCTCCAACAAAAAATGCCTTCACAGAAGGTTTCTTCTGAGAACCATTCCACTTCTGCTTGCAGCCAGTGGCAATGTATAGGTTGCCCCTACTGCTGCCTGTGGTCACTTTCCTTCTAGCCTTAGTCAGAGCTTGTCTGCTCCATCTATGTTTGGGACCTACTGCTGGAGTAGTTTTCTCTTTTTATAGTGAGTCAAGTTCTTATAGGCTGCGTGGCTTCCTGTGCCAGCACAAGAGAAAGCTGAAGGAGTGTGCAGTCAGTAGTAGGAAGGGGAAGAAATTTATATGATGTTATATGTTATGTTATGTTATGTTATGTTATGTTATGTTATGTTATGTTATGTTATGTTATGTTATGTTATGTTATTACCTAGCCCCTCTAGAACTTTCCTACTCACTCCTAGTCTTGGTTACCTTAAATCTGTGTTCTCAGCAGATTTTGCTGCTTTAATGAGAAAGGGACTTTTATTTTCTAACTACTAACCAGTTTTTAATCCTTCTCAAAGCTTTCTCTGCCTGTGGATTTCAGGCTTTCTTAATATCTTCTAACAAGGCCCTTCAAAAAAGCCATTTAGAAAACTTCACTCCTTTAGTATGAATTGTTTGTTTCATTCTCTACCCTGTGTACCTTGACCTTATACCACTGAAGTCAGAGAACACTGCTTTTTTATATTGGTTGGGAACCTAGCAGTCAAGAATCTGCTTTACTAGTCTTCCTGAGAAATTTTCTTCAGAAGCATGATTTATAGAGGCAGGACTGCTTTAACCCCTATTATACTGTTCACATCACAGTAGTATGTAATTCCATCTCTAATGATTTGCTTCAGAGTATTTCCTTCAGACAGTTTTTCTCAGAAGAACAGTATAACATGTGTGACTCTCCAGCCAAGCAGCTGTTCTGAACGATAAAGAGTACAATTTTTGTTACCAGTACAGGGGGTTTATTCCTTGGTTCCGTAGGAACTCCCGGGTAAACATCATCCAGTGCTGGCAAACACTCATCAGTTCCTGCAGGTTTTGTATCACATTTCTTTTTAATGCCTCATCATATGACAGTACCTCATCATCAGAAAAGCATCAGCATATCTTTTCTATTGTTGTGAATACCATAGCAAAATGCTCAGTTTGTTACTACCTTTTGATATTCTTCCTTGACAGAAAATGCATACTTGTTCTGGATTATATTTATTTTTCTTTAGAGGATACAATAAGGAAATAACAAACAATGTCCAGAAAAAGAGTCCCTCTCCCTATTTTGAAACTGTGAGGACAATGCCAAGAAGACAGGGAGCTACAGCTGTGGCTGTGGCTGTGGCTGTGGATACACACAACAAATGCCAACAGTTCAGATTATCAATTAGTGTCATTTCTAATCAGGCAGTCCCCATTGATTCCCACTCAGAATCAGAAGCTTACTATGCAAGGTACTGCCAAACAATTAACCAAGAAGAGAAGCAGATGCTTACATGGATTTATCAATATCTAGAGAGCCTATGTAATTTCTGGCATTTCCTGTTTCCACCTGTACTATAAACAATGTTAAACATTTGCATCTTCAAAGTTTTAATTGCTCTCCATAGGAATCACAATGAGGTATGTGCTATACCTATTATTATCCGTGTTTATGAAGAGCGGGAGGCAGGAGTGAAGACCTGTACAAACCCTTTTGAGTTCCGGGCATCTGCCTCTAAAGGAGGCCACTAGCTCTTCTCTCAACATATGCCTTCTCCCAGCTACATCACCTATTCTACCTGAACTAGGAAATTAATGAAGGATGTAATCATATTTTGAGGGTGTAAACACTCGTTCACGTGTGGGCTAAAGAGATATCATCCATTTCAAATTTATCTGGAATGTCATTACCACCAAATCAAGATGCCCTTCCCCTTCCTTATATTCTTGCCCCATATCTTTGACAGCACACTTGTTACGTGGGCACAATGAAAACTTCATGAGGAGGCTGCCTGCAGACTCAGTCTGGTATGCCCATTCTGCTTGAAGATGTTTTATATACCCACAGATAGCAAGGAGGCCCAAGAGTTTTCTTTCTAGAAGCAGGATCAGAGTACTGACCAAAGGGACTGCACGCAGGTGTGCAAAGTCGTGGGGAAATGACAGGTGAGTTTTAACAGCACTTCAGTCCCGAGCATGCTACTGAGTTTACCAGGACGGATCAAGGCATGAATATGGAGTTCTGGAAAGACAGTGAAATCCCGGGCTGCAGTTGGAAGTGTGCCCAAATGCCAAGCATCCCACTTAGAGTAGAAAACCCTATTTCCCATCTTTTGGTCAATGTGTCTGGGTAGTGTCCTATGCAAAAAGGAGTTCCAACAGTCTTCTGCTGCAGGACTGTGTGTTTTCTTTAAAAACTTCTGCACCCATAGTCCAGTTACAGTCAAATTTGACAGCGAAAGCAATCACAAAGATAGAAAATTCCTTCACATTTTAGGAAATAAGAGAATGGGTGGCAGAGTGACTATTAGAATTATCAGCATACTCACTTATGGAAAGGCTGCACACAACACTGATAAACAGCAAAGGGTGTACATGGGGCAGAGATGAGAGATGATACTGTTTGTCTATCCACTGGAATCTCTAGTCAGAGCTATACTTAAAGTGACCGGAAAAACTCACTCTGTAGATGTCTAGTAAGGAGCGAGTTGACAAGGTAGCTTTAATATACCCAAAAAAATCAAGCAATTATAAGATGCAAATCTGAAGAAAGCAGGATTTATGAGTAATCCTGCTTCTGGAACTAATTATTTTGATTTGAGAAATAGGATCTAAAGGGGTCAGCATCACATGTTCACATATTTATATCTATTTAGAAAACCAACTCAATTCAGTGTAAACAAACACAAGCAGTTAACCCATCCTTGTTCACCTTTCTAGTGCCAAGAATAACATTAAAGTTGCTGGATTTCAGCACTTTTCAATCTTTTGTTTCCTAGTGCACCTGTGGGCATTTTTAAAACTGTTTGACACTTAGATGAATGTAACAAGGACTCTATTTTGTTCCTTACATGGAGTTTTGGAAAGTAAAAGGCTAAGATAAAATGTAATCTAAAGAACATAAGATGACTCCAGAGTCTCTGATGAGGTAGTCTAAAAGATAGTTAAGGAGACAGTAATGTTCTGCTTTGCTATTTACTTTCCCAGCTAACAGAATTTCTCAGGGTACCACTGACCTATAAGTGCTTGCCAGAGTGTTGCTGGATATCAATCACTTCCAGAAGTTTTCAAAAAGATCTAGATCATTGTCTGGAATGTAGTTTTTACATTCAGGTAGTCAACATGCAGTCTTGCTATGGATTCTCTGATTTTTAGCACTTTTATACCTTAAAAGTACAAAACCCAACCATATCTTTCACTTTCCATATTATTGTGATTTGAATTTCATTTTACATTTAGCAAGAGTACTCAGAAGGTGTCTGTTCTGTTTTTGGTCGGCTTTTCCCAAAATGGTGAGAAAGAAAGAGCATGTCTGAATTCTCAACATGTTTAGTTAGTTAGATTTTTAAAGTAAATCTCTTCCTAACGCAATATTGTATATATATATATATATATATACAGAGATTAAAACAAATTCAGCAAATATTTTTCAACATGGCAGAATTGTCCAAGATAGTTTTATTTCTTTGCCCCGTCTGCAAGAGAATCCTTTGCATGGGCCTTCCCCTGACATTGTATTCCCTGTCTGCATGCAGATCATCTCAAGCATCCAGGAAAGAGTTAACACTACTTGCCTGCATCTTTACCATGGTCCAGAGACATGATGCAATGCTGATAAGGTGACTTGTATCACCAGTTCAGTCTTTTTGGAAGATATTCCCTCTTTGAGTTAAATGTTTCCCCCTGACCTGTCTAGAGTTCTGTGGATAAATAGTGCTACCCAGTTTTCTGATTATTATGCATCAATTAATAAGAAAAAGTTGGTGGGATTTGTGAGTTAACAAACATTTTTAATACATCCATTTCTCTGATGCTTTTGCTATTCTACAGCTCTGCAGCATGAAGTAAAAAAATATGCAGGATAATGTAGATCATAATTAAACTTTCCAAATTTTAAGCCTGATTTCCTAATAAAATTCAGCTATTACTAAGCCAGTGGCTATTCATCTGCTTATTTCTACTGGGATGGATCTCTGAAGATGAGCTGATTGTCTTGTGGTCTAAGTCCCAAAATATAACCTAAGTCCCTACATATAAAGGCTACAGAGTACTCTAGTTGGCAAGGAGAATAGTGCCATCTGTCCATATGTTCACACTGCTTTCTCAAAAAGCAAACTGACTTAGTATTTACACATCCACAGTGAGGAAGGAGGGGAGGGTGTGGATTCATTTGTTGTGGAGATGATGACACTGCTGAGTTGAATATAGCTTGTGTTGGGCCAGCCTGCTGTACTGGAGGTCTGGAGCATCACTGAGGGTTATGGGACAGGTATATAAGGCAGAGGTAGTGAAGATCAAGGGTAAGGGCTTTTTCTAGACCCTCGGACTTACTACCTTGGGAACAGGAAACTGCAGCATCAACAAACAAATTTGTCTGCCTCTTTTTAAACTGGAAGAAAGCAAATAGGGAGATTACAGACAAGAAGTAATATTGAGCAATATTCCTGACTGCTTGAGTACAAAGTCAACTCCTCTTCTGTAAGAGAATTGTGCTATCTGCCTATAAAATATTTATACTGCTTTTTCATTTTGAAACTTGAGTGCCAAGCTGCTGGATCTTTGCTGTCTCTTACTTTTGCTAGTTTGTGGGTGAGTTTTCCTTGAGCCAGTAACATGTCAAGCAGGATGCAGTCACAAGGAAGCTGGAGGAAAGAGAGAGAGTTTTGTCAGAAAGCTAACCTTTGTTCTTTTTAGATTCGGACTGAAAACGGGGATTGGTAACTTTGTTCTGTGCAGGGATGGTAACACTCACGAACTGAAAACACCTCATGATAACTGGGCCAAACTGCTGCTGTGGAGAATCTTGAACATGATTTCCTTCCTAACCTGTTTCAGTTTTTAATTTTCCAGTGGAGGCCTAAGTGGTATAAAAATATGACTTGTCCTATGCACATCTAACTCATATAAAAAATCCACCAGGAGGAAAAGCTCTACAGTCCTAAACAGTCTCATATAGCTACTCAAGAAAGTATGTTCTCTATTCTCTGAGCAACCTGAAAAAGTAAAAACCATTGAGTTAGAAATTGCCATTCGAGAGTTACCAAGCTTAATTTGCCAAAGCATCAGCAATGGCCTGAATCAGAGAGAAAAGTAGTGAGGAAATTTGTAGAGGACCAGACAGCTTACAAGGAGGCTTTGCAGTCACTCTAATGTAGCAGTTCAGGCACAAAATTTATTTTGGGTTCCTTATTTGACCCTTTATGTTGATTGCCTTTGGTAAAATACTGTAGTCGGAATTTTCGAGTCACTGAACATTTCCTTGAGTTCCTTCCTGGGCTTTATATGGATTGATATACTGTGTTCATAGAAAAGCTTAATGATGAAGAGAATTTTTATTCAAAACTAATGCTGGTGTTAACCTGTTGAAATGAGTTTGAATTGGTATTAGTTTAATCTTAAATAAGTATTATCAATAAGAGAACAGCTTTGAAAAAAAGCGTTTTCTTGATTTTATAGTTATTCATTTGCATAAAATTGATCCTAGGTCTCCTTTTCTAACAGAAGCAATGGGAGTCAAGGAATTACTGGCATTTGAAGAGGACATAAGTGATTTCATGTAAAAGTATCACCAGCATCCTTGTTTAGTCTCAGGATCTTGCCCTTTTAAAAAATGTCAGTTGTGTCACTAATGCCTATAATTTACGGGGGAATGTAACTCCAAATAAATGATTTAGTGTCTAAAAATAACAACCAGCAGTGCCACGAGATAAAATATTCTTCAAGTTCCTGTGATTACACCATCAGCAAAGGGTGGGAGAAAAAGACGTTCTCCGTAGGCAAATGCAAAGCTTTGAAGGGAGTAAACCTTGCCAATTTGCTAAGCTCAAGTGGTATCAGAATTGGAAATGTCAGGATTAGTAAACACTTCCTCAAGAAATGGTTTTCCACAGTAGACTTGATATGATTGAAAACACACAGACTACTCCACATTAAAAAAAAACAACCAACCAATCAACCAACCAAACCATGGCACTACTATTCAGCACAATACCTACTGAATTCCATGGTTGCCATCGCACTCTTTTACTTCTGATTGTGATTATATTCCACTACACAGTGGAAGCATAAAAAGAAGACTCTCTGTTGAAGTGTGATGACATCTTTCAGTGACATCACTTAATCACAGAATAACAAAATAAGTCAGGTTAGAAGGGACCTCAGGAACTCTTGAGTGTAATGTTCTTTTCAGAGCTGGGTCAACCAAGGAAACAAAC
>WBMV01004347.1:126975-137968 GCA_013396655.1 Campylorhamphus procurvoides | reverse complement strand
AGTCCTCCCCAGCCATTAAGTTGGAATGCAAAGCCACCAGCCACCCTTCTGTTAGCCATTCTAGGAGCAGGTAGCGGGGGCTGGGCTTCAGCTCCCAAACTTCTATGTTGGTAAAGGAAAGAAAAAAAGAATTTCATGACAGATTGTGAAACTATAACAGTAGTAATTAGGCAGAGGGCTGTATCAGCAGTATGCAGAAGGAGTGTACCAGTCCTTTAGCAGCGGGTTACATGTGGAAGTGGAGGTGGGAGGATAAGGAAGTATTCTCCTTTGTTTGATGGAAAACAGCAGTTTGCTGGTTTGCACGGTGTGGCCTGTGGAAGGACGTGGTAAAACAGGAAGCAGTGAAATCTGCTGAGCTTTGAGTGCTGAAGTGGTACATTACAGAAAAGGGGTAAAGGTTTGTGTCATTCCTGCCTCAGATTAAGTCAGTAAGAAACAGTCTCTGAAGAAATCCATGCTGCCAGGAGTTACGTAAAATGTCCTCCATGGAATACATATTTTTCATCTATCTGAGAAGTTAAATTCAAGATAATGTCTAAATTCTTATTTTCTTCTGATCTCTTCTGAAAGAAAGATTACAAAAAATAGCAAGGTCAGTATAGGATGTGACAATATGGAGAATAAAAGTAAAGCCCAAGGAAGATATGTTCTAAAGCAGCAAATGTGTATAAAAACTATAAAGACATGTGGGTGAGTCATGTTGATGCTTTTGTGGATGCCATAGTTTCATCATTATCTTCTCTGCCACCATTGATCATGTTCCACCCCCACAAAAATTAGTAATGAAACCAAAGAAACTATTCAAGCATACGCTAACTGAACATCTGAGTCAAAAGTCACATACTTGAGATCAACTTTGGTGAACTATTACTTCCCATCAGGTTGGATTTCGTGGTTTTTATTCCCAGGAAAACCTGTCATATATTGTTTCTATTAGACTAGGTTGAAGAAGAGGAGAGAAACCATTCCATAATCCCAGTCTCTGTGATTATTCTAACCATAAATATCAAAGAAATTTTCAGAGTAGAGAGCAACAGAAATTTTGTGTAGAACCTTGCAAACTGGATTTGGTTAGAATCAGAAGCCTTTAATTTCTTCAAACAACTGTTGTGGACTCAAATTATATGTGAACCGAAGTGAATAAATGTTTTAGGTAAGACCTCTGCCTCTTCTATAAAATCATCAAAATGGTGCCTGTGACTTTATTAAGTCATCCTGTGGCTTCTGTGTTGACAACCTATGTTTTATAACAACCAGAGGATGCCTGTTTCACCTGACAGGATAAACAGCCAGATAATCTGTAAGGCAGAACACCTTCCATCTCTCTTGGAAGGCATCCTCTAGATGCAGATAACAGATACTTATCCTACAATTTGCTCCTGCTCATTTGGCAGCAAAAGCTCTGTGAGGGTTGAGTAATTATGCTTTCTGCAGGCCTTTGGTGAACTCTGGTAACCCCTTGGTCTGCCACTACTCACTTGTCACAGACTATACAGGCAGGTTAAAAAAATCCTCTTGTGGGCTGGCACTGCCTAAAGTCACAATTTTGCAAACAGTTGTTTATCTGTGTGTCTTCCATTGCACTAGAATAACCCCAGGACTGGGACAAAAACACCCATTGATAAATGCCCTCCCAGAGAGGCCACATACACAATAATAGCATATGTTCTGCATTTAATTGTGATTTTGCAAACATGCATTAGTAGTAAACACATCAGCTAAGCAATAACTATAGATGCCTGCACAGGCAATGAAGGAGTCTTCGTTAAAGAAAGAACATCTACTGAAAATCATACCTACTAACCTATTGCTCTATTACAGTGAATTACCATGATTTCCAGGGAATGCTGGAACATGTTAAATCAGTGATTTGTGTTTGTGTTTTTAATTGCCATTATTCAAATACAGTTTATATTAAATAGTATCTATGTCTTTTTTTGTCTAATTTGCAAACTACACACAGTAAGAGGCAATTCAGATTCCACTCCAATGCTTCTACTAGTTAAAAAATATACCATTAATACAATTACAGTAAGAAACAGCTCAACAAGATCTATTGTTGAGGTTAAAGCACCAAGCAGCTGAAAGGCTTGTACTAGTGTGACCCTTATTAAAATAATCTATAAAGTATATATGTATATGTATCTGTTTACTTAACTGTACTTTTGAACACAGAAATATCAAAATGTTAAAAAGAACCTGAAAGGAATCCCCATGAAGGTCATGGGATCATGGGATAATCTAGATTGGAAGGGACCATGGGAGATTTTTAGTCCAATGTCCTACTTAAAGCAGCGTCAGCCATGAGATCAGACCAGGGTGCTCAGTGCTTTGTCCAATTACTTTCTGAAATTCTCCAGGGATGGAGATGACACAACTTCTTGGAGCAGCTTGCTCTACTGCCTGGCTCTCCTTGTGGTGGTGCAGTTTATCTCCGTATTGATCTGGACATCTCCTTTTTCAGATTACGCTTGTTACCTGCCCTTCTGCCTTGCATTTTTGCATCTCACTCAAGTTGCAAAAGTCAGCTACTAGGACTATGACATTAAACCTTATCAATTTGCAATCTCCCTATTTTTTCAGTGAAATTACATATCCCTGTACAGTGAATTTTGGCTTTCTGAATAGGTAGTGATATTCTGTAGTCCCCTGACATGTTGCTGAGGACTGCCAGCTGGAAAACACTGTCCAGATACATTCCCAGCTGAAGGAGAGAATGGCTTGTCAAGTTTCAGCACAAGACTTGGGAAGGAGAATGGTTGAGCACCAGTCTAATTGGAAAGATGATCCTTAGGAGCAGATAACTAGCAATGGAGAAACCTTAACATTGCCAACGAAGTAAATTTATTATGCTAGAGAGGAAAAGGTATAATAGAGAGAACATAAACTCTGTTCACTAATGAGAGAGAGCTGGCACCCAAACTGCTGCAAATCAGTTGAGCTCTAGTTCTTTCAGTGGAGATACACACCTTTTACATCACCTCAGGATCAGGCTTGAAGTATCTTATCCCCTAAGGAGCTATTTCTCATTCTGTGTATCATCTTTCATGTGCCAGCACATTATATACCAGCAGGGAGTTGCTATTTTAATGATGTGCCTCTGCTGCTCCAAAATAGGGTGAACTCTGAATATTATGTTTTATTTACATTTAGCATTCATTTAGATCACGTGGCAAATCCAACATTCTCATAGCATAGGAGAATAGCTCAAACTCCTTTTGACATATTCCTTCTGTTTGAGCAAATAATTATTATTCATTTTTACTTCTTTGGCACAAGTCAAAGGTGGAAAAGTCATTACAGGGACAAGCAGTTCTGACAAGAAGTCTGTAGGATGCTTGAGTGAGCACAGTCAGTCTGCTTGTGACACTGTTTAGTGAGGTTGAATGAGGGCTACATTAAACAGCTCTTATTTGTCTGTAGTATGAGGGAACAAATGGAAGGATCATGTTCAAGTTTAAAATAAGAGCTATCCTAGGCATATGGCAGTGCACATTTACATTCTAAGTCTAGCTGAATTTGCAATCTGATGCAATTCTGGTATCAGTCACTGAGTCAGAAATCATTCCATGATACTGCTCTAGATCTTTAATTACAACTCCTGTCTAGGTAGGCACTAAAATACATGTTAAACTCACTTCAACAGGATCAGTCACAAGCTTCCAGTTTAAGACACATGTTTTACTGAGTCTTGCTTAATCATGGCAAAGCTTGATGAATTTCTAGGTCAAATTAAGTAAAGATTCTCACAGATTAAAAGAAATTCAGCCTGGCTTCTCAAACTAGGTGCAATATCCCATGCTAGGGCAGGTAAAGCACAAGCATTAAATAGAAGCATGACACAACATGATTCATGTAATATTGATTTTTAATGAGGCCGTTAGGTAGATCATTCACTGATGTCTGACATAGCACCATCAAAGCTGACAAAACAATGCTTATAGGCAATTGTTCAGATGTACAGACAGAACAGTAGGATTTCAGAGTGAGGAGTGCAGAGGCTCACTACCCCAGCTCTTATCTCTGCCACCTCGTGCCACTGCGGTGCAATTGCAGTGCAGTCTTTAACACAATAGCACCAAATTCTCCCCATAGCAAACGACAAAGGAGAACTACATTTACTGTTGTGCTAGTGCTTCTGATGTAGTCTCTCCTCATTCATCAATTCAGCATCTAATCCATCTGCCAATCCCAATGACACCCGGGTTTCTTGGTGATGTTTCAGTTAATACACAGTCAAGGTATGCAATTTAATTCTGTATGTTCTGGCTAAACCAAACTGGATTTTTTTTCTATTGAGTTTAGTGGATTATCTCCATTCCAGACTTCAGGTTTCCAGTTCTTCCTGTTGCGATTTCTCAGCCTATTCATTAAGAAATACACTTTAATTTATAAATATAAAAACTAGAAAGAAAGTAAGTCTACTGCACCAAGTTGTTTCTGCTTAAACTTTCCAAAATAGTTCTCTTTCAAGCACAGTCCAGTTTCAGAGAAAACCTCAGCTCTATATAAAATGGAAGCAGTAATTAAAAAAAAAAATTATATAAAACCCAAATAGCTTCTAATTCTAATTCACTTTAGATTTCAGCTATAACCATTCATAATATTATAATATACAGGAACATTACAATATTTGCTTTATCTGAAGTATTCCAGTTCCACTGTGATTAGATTTGGTATTTGAAATATTGGAGGGGTTTTTTTGAGGAAGCTGGTATTGAAAGGAAACAAAAATGCTTAGAGAAAATATTTAAAGTATTAGAATATTTCTCTAAGTGGCAAACCTGTGCCATCTCTTATAAACTCTATTCCTCCAACACTAAAAAATACAGAAGTTGAGATATATGTGAAACTTACCTGGTGAGAAATGCAAAAAATGCCTCTGTTTATATAAAGAATGAAAAAGGAAAACAAAGTTCATGCTAAAGCTAGGTGAAGTGATGACAGATATATTGATAATATACTTTAGCCACTCTGCTCTTTTCTCATTTGTCATAAATAGTAGTCACTACTGACTGAGGAGTACAAAGCAACAAAGAGAAGAAGATGCATTTTAAGTATATCTGGTGATTGGTACTTCGATTCATGAAACATTTATGACAACAAGGGCTTAGCAAAATATCCCAGAAGACTATACACCAACAAACCGGCAAAGTTGCGCATATTTCAAATAAAAAGCCATAACCAGTAGGAGTTAGGCTATGAAGAGGAAGGTAAGCTCCTGCTAACTCTTGTCTGTATGGACTTCTGCATGCATTTTCATTCCTGATCTTTAAAAAGAGGAGTTGCCCAGGAGAGGTAGTGAAGACTCCTGAGTCACTCAAGAAATCACACCATTTTAACTTTTCTTCTCCTTAATTCTCCTGCGGTTATGTGGTGTTCATCTCCCTTCCCTCAGCTTACATGAACACAGAATCTCCATAGTTTTAACATCAAATTTAAATTGTGTGGAATAGTTATTTTTAGGAATGCATAAACACACATGGCTAAACACAAATAAGAAAAAGGAATGTCCCTTATCTCCAACAAAGGAAAAAACAAATAGCCCAGTTTTCTCCTCCTATCTGCCCCCCATGCAGGAATTGTCACAGAAAAAACACATAGTCTACTTTGCAGATTCAGGTCAGGCAGAAGCAGTTTTTTACAGGAGAGAACACAGAACAACAGAGTTCAGTGTTCCATCTATATGAACTCTGACTTAAAAGACAGTACTAAGGCTTATATGAATTTTGAACACATTTAAATTGCACCATGAAGGGGCCTGATATGGAAGAAGACCATTTGCATAGAAGGGAACTTTGTTTCTGCAGATATAGCTGTGTGGTCCTGATAACTCAAAAACTGCAGCCATGCAGTCTTGACATACCTCTCTTCATCTGCTGCATATCTGGCTTGTGAGACTGTTGTGCCCTTGACTACCTTTCCAGCCTAGCAAGCCCTTCACACAATTTATTATGGGAAAAAAAAACTGTTTCAGGCATCAAAAGATGCTTATTTTGCTCCTCCTGTTGCCAACTGGTTTATCAAGACTTCTCAAAACTTCAAGCTTTTCATATTGTTTTCCTGGCATGTGGTATCCAAAGAAGCAGAGGATTTAGAGCTTCAGATGTTACTGGTTGGAGTAAAATAGAGCAGTGCCAGTTGTTCTTTGCTAAATCCTACTTTACCGGTCTTCACTGGTTTTGTGTTTATGCAAGCAACTCCCCATCTGACCTGCTTCAGTGATCACTCACCCCACTGCCTATGTAGCAATTAAGTGAATGGAGCTTGCAGACTGACACAATACAGTCCTCTTCATATTTGCAATCATTTCTGGCATCACCAAATATCTTCTCTCTAAACTGCTTTTGTTAAATAACTTCCTAAACTAGCAAAGTTAAATAAAAAGCACATCTCCAACATGGTACTCTAGATAATGGGCAAAGAATTCTTTCTCTGATAGAAGACAACATAATTAGAACCTTCTGCAGGGGAGCATTTTCTGCATGGTTGTTAATTCAAGGCTTGTGGTATCCTTAATTTTATTTTTTTAATTGAGTTTTGAGGTACTAAGAAAACTTGTCATTATACCTATGACCTAAAGCCACAATCTGCTTTTGTATTTTCCTTCACAATTGGGCAAAAGCTAAAAGCTCCCTGGCCTAACTCAGAGCTGGTATTCTTCCTCCAGCCTGAAAGGATGGTTTGTTTCAAAATGGCACAAAAACAAAACAAAAACAACCCCCCAAAAACCCCTGCCATCAGCATTTCAAATCATCTCTTTGACACAAGACTACACTGAAGATTTCTTTCTCTGTGCTTGTGCCACATGAGCTATCCATCCCTTTCTCCCACATCTAATAACTTTTTATGTTGTGCTTTGGAACTGAGCTCTCTAGATATGAGTCCCACAACAGGGCTTGCCTCTAAATGAACAAAAGAGATCACTGAAGGGCTGGGAGCTGGGGAAGTACATGGGAGACTTTGTTTTCTTGACTGCAGATCACAGCAGCAATTTTCAAACATGACCTGCAAAGGGGTGAGGGAAAGAGGGAAAGGGGCAGGGTTAACTCCACATACCACTGAGGAAATCTTGCAGAAGGGCTGGACAGCTGCTGGGAGTCCAGGTGAGGACTCTGAGGAATGAGCATTCACTAAATCTGAGCTTGAAGGCAACCTAAAGTTGAGACTACAAGTACAATTGCACAGGACCTGAAACATACCAATAGCAGTGGGGGAAACTTGGTATCATTTCTTGACTTGCTGTGATACATGGATGACTTGACCTTCTGAGAGTATAAAGGTGGCAGTATCCAGGTATTCAAGCTTGAAATGGAAGTGTATCTGTTCAAGAGTCTATCCTGCTAAGCAGGAAACAGAACTACATGTCCCAGGCTCAAGCAGCCCACCCATACATATTCAGGCACCCAATTTTAACTCTAAGTAGACAAACAATGCCACTTGTCTGAGAGAGCAGCAACAACCCACAGAGCAACAGCTGGAAAGCTGTACCAGTGCAGTGCTGGTTTACCTGCAGGGTAATAAAAGGAAAAACCTAAACATTTCTGTTTTCAGGAATTAAAATAATAGTCATGTTGTGTGTGGAGACCAATAGCACACTGGGAAGCTGCAGCTCCTGCTGAAGGAGCTGCCCAGGAAGATTCCAAGTGACAGCTAGAGCTGCAAAGAGAGAAGCTGCAGCTTAGCAAGAGAACAGAATGTTTTCGTTCATTTTTGGAGGCTACAACATCTTGCTGTATCACATATGGGAGAAAAATCTCCAAGTGGTGTGAATCTGCATGGCATCAATAACTACAAAAGATTGGTGCAAGTTTTTATAAAAGGAGGACTAATCTCAGTCTTGACAGACACTATAAAGGTCTTAGGGAAGTAATGATCATTTTGTCTTCTATTTGTATGACTGTAACCGTAGTGGTACTTTGGCCCAGATGTGGCCCCTATGCTGCTAAGGCAACTACTAGTAACAGTAATAAGTAAGAGTTCTCACAGAGTTCTCACACAGAGCAAGGAGTACTGGCAAAGCTATTAATACTTCAGCCACAAAATGATATATCGGTACAGTTATTTCACTTTTACTTGACATTGGTTTTCTTCTGCTTAACATGAGATGGTAGCCATAGCGTAGGTGGCCTCATCCAAGTTTTATGCCCTCTGGAAATCTGAGTTAATTTAGAAAATAAAGAAAGATAAGCCAAACTCTCTTCTACATGTTTATAATTTAGCACATTAATGATTTCTTGAAGTAAGGGTATGTTTATGTGGCATTCTTACCTCTTTTTCCTTAGCTCTTGCCCAGCTAAGATCTCTGATCTATTTAAGACATTTAGGCCAGCACAAGAAAGGATCAGGCATGAAATAGGAAACAGAGGAAGAAGGGAGAATAACAGGATTGACCCTGAGAAGGGGAGGGAATTGTACAATAACACAGAAGTCAAACTGCTTGTGGAGCAGGTTTTGGGTTTGTCGCTGGCACTGGTGTAGTAGCATTTGTGATATCCTAGCCCATGTCTCAGCATACCAACTTCTACACCATAAAAAGCACTCAAAATGCAGAAATGCAGTGCCATACAGAGACTTCTGGTATTTCAGATTTTTTCTTCCCAAATAGCAACAGTATTAGTAGACTATTTTTTTGTAATAAATAATCTGAAATAAAAAATCTGAAAAAAATCCCTTCTGGAATTACCCAGCTTTCACTAGATTGAAGTGATCGGTTTTATTTCTGTCATCTGATATTGCACATTGTGGCATGACATAACACATCAAACTATATTCAGAATCATAGAACCATAGAGTCATAGAATGGTTTGGGTTGGAAGAGACCTCAAAGATCATTGAGTTCCAAAACCCCTGCCACGGGCAGGGACAACTTCCACTAGACCAGATTGCTCAAGTTGCCATCCTATCTGGCCCTGAGCACTTTCAGCGAAGGGGCATCCACAGCTTCTCTGAGCAACCTGTTTCAGTGTCTCACCACCCTCACAGTAAAGAATTTCTCCCTAATATCCAATTTAAACCTACAATCTTGCAGTTTAAATCCATTTAGATGGTCTTGAACCTGATCTTTTGCTACAGTAGTTGCTTCTTCATTCTTACAGTTGCTGTCTTTGCCTTCTGTGACTTGGATGGTCTGGCTGGAGCACTTGCCAGTGAAGACCAAGACAAAAGTTGAGTATTTCAGCCTTTCCATCTCCCAGGTAACCAGGTCTCCCATTCTTTATGGAGAATAGGCCCACATTTTCCCTAGTCTTCCTCTTATTACTAGCATACTTACAGAAGGTTTTCTTCTTGTCCTTTGAGATCTCTGGCTATATTTAATTCTATCAGGGCTTTAGATTTCCTGATCTGATTGTTGGTTGCTTGGACAATTTCTCTGTATTCTTCACAGTCCCCCTGTCTTTGCTTCCACCCTCTGTAGGTCAAAAAATATCAAAAAATTAAATTAAATTAAATGTTCTTAAATCATCTAAACCCCCAAACATTTCATTGCTTTTTTCCAGTAGCATTGGTTGAACTAAAATGAGCTGGCTTTATTGAACTGAAACAAAACTGCAATTCAAAATTCTGCCAAGAAATTTTTATTCTGCTTTGCCTTTTGCTAATCATTCTCAAATGTGTAAAGAGGTGACAGATAGTCACCTTTGATATAGTCTGAAACGGGAATGAAAGCATTTTATGCCCTGTTCATACAAGTGTGAAGGACAGTACAAGGTAAAAGTACAAAGGCAGAAGGGTTAATAAGCCAGGCCTTCAGTGAGCCAGTGGTGCTTGGAAGGGATGAGGAGGAAGTACACTATTGCAATGTGCCTCCACTAGAGCAGCTATCTGAAACTGAAATGGCACAGTGCAAGAAAATTGGAGATTAGAAACACATTCAAGTATTGGGTTTTGACCCCCTGTTTGCAAGTCTGATTTAATAAAATCTGATCTTTCTATTATATCTGGTTAGGTTGCACTTATATTGTTAAGCTAGGTGTAGAAAGTTATGTTGCTCTGATTCTTTCTGGCTCACTTCTTAGCCATTATTAATACTTGTTAGCTTTAGATATCTAAGGGGTAATTTGGGCCTAGTTCTCCAAGAAGTATTGCAGTATTGTGGACAAGAAAAGAAGTGAGTTCATTTTTTCATAGATAAAGCTTGCAGTATTACAGAAGACAAACTGCTTATGCAGTGGCCTTGGCCTGGGGTACTTTCTGGGCGTCTTTCATTTCATCCTGTTTTCCAAAAAGATTGAGCAGTCAAGCCTGCAGAATTGATATTCAGCTTTAATTGCTAGTGCTCTATCTTTTGCCTTATTATAGACAAACATTGCCATATATTTTAGCCTTGAATTAGTTAACTTTTCCATCATATGTTGATAATTCAAAGGCTTTGTTACTTGTGGGTTTCTCTGATTAAGTGTTTTTGATAAAAAGAAGGGTGACTTCTGTTAGAAGCTGCTAGAAGTTTCCCTCTATCCTATAGAGCAGGGCCAATGAGGGTCAGCTCCGAGGAAAACTTCCTGCTTTTGAACCGTTAAGTAATGCCTCTGCATGAAAACCTAGTTAAGAATGGAGGAGTTGTTGCACAGCTGGAAATTTGCAGCCATGGATTAACAACATCACAACACAGACATCAAGGTCAGTGCAGGAGGAAGCAGGGTTGGGACCCCATGGATCAGGGAATGGACTTAAAGCTATATTTCCCTGATTGCCATGGTGATGACCGTGGTGATTATGAGCTGTCCCCTCAAAGCCCATGGGATCCATCGGGGTGCAAAGACCCCCCTGCTGGACCAGGGGGATGCATGAAAGAAGCTGTTACCTCATGGGAGGCCCCAGGATGGAGTGGAGTCCTGCAAAAGGTTTGCAGCCGAGACCCATGGAGGGAAAACCCAATGCTAAGCAGGTACAGCCAGGTTTTCATGAGAGACTGCACCCCATGGAATGACCCATGAGAGAGCAGAGGATCTCTCTTGTGTGGGGGACCCCATGGAACGCAGGGGAAGGA